>CAKOFX010000018.1:0-63907 GCA_933228675.1 Stomorhina lunata
TTTATAGAAAATTTTTCAAAAATTTTCTTTTTATAGGAAATTTTTCAAAAATTTACTTTTTATAGGAAATTTTTCTAAAATTTACTTTTTATAGGAAATTTTTCAAAAATTTACTTTTTATAGGAAGTATTTCAAAAATTCACTTTTTATAGGAAGTATTTCAAAAATTTACTTTTTTATAGGAAATTTTTCAAAAATTTACTTTTTATAGGAAATTTTTCTAAAATTTACTTTTTATAGGAAATTTTTCAAAAATTTACTTTTTATAGGAAAATTTTCAAAAATTTACTTTTGATAGGAAATTTTTCAAAAATTTACTTTTTATAGGAAATTATTCAAAAATTTACTTTTTATAGGAAGTATTTCAAAAATTCACTTTTTATAGGAAGTATTTCAAAAATTTACTTTTTATAGGAAATTTTTCAAAAATTTACTTTTTATAGGAAATTTTTCTAAAATTTACTTTTTATAGGAAATTTTTCAAAAATTTACTTTTTATAGGAAATTATTCAAAAATTTACTTTTTACAGGAAATTTTTCAAAATTTACTTTTTTACAGGAAATTTTTCAAAAATTTACTTTTTTACAGGAATTTTTTCAAAAATTTACTTTTTATAGGAAATTTTTCAAAAATTTACTTTTTATAGGAAATTATTCAAAAATTTACTTTTTATAGGGAATTTTAAAAAAATTTACTTTTTATAGGAAATTTTTCTAAAATTTACTTTTTATAGAAAATTTTTCAAAAATTTACTTTTTATAGGAATTTTTTTAGCAACATTGTTGCTTTATACATTTTAATGTTCAATATTAGATAGTTCAGACATTTAGATCGACCCTATTCGTATGACGGCATTTGGAGAAGTACGATGAGCAAAGTAGGGGTGTGAGCTTCCTGATAACTTCAAAAATAGCTAAGGCCATGATAGCATGGTATCCTATTAGTGAATTACCATGACTAAAGCTTGTAATTTGATAATTATCAATGTCCACCCTCCAACTGAAATCCAATCTGAACAGCAATGTATATAACTGTGATATTACTACAACATTTGGCGACTTTAACGCCAAGGCAGGTGCGAAAAATTCCGATTTGGAACATTAATTTAGACGGAGTAAAGAACGATAATGGAGAAAAACTGATCAAACTATGCTGCGAGAAGAAACTTGACGAAATTGGTTACATTGGTTTTGAGGTCTTAATGCTTTAATTGACATACAATGAGCTTATTTTAAAAGCGGTATTCCCCCTACTACAGTAATGTTCAAAATTTCATCAAATTATCATAAACAATTTTTATAAAGGGTTATCCATTTTGCGGTATCAAAAGTAAACGTAAATAAAACACATATAAAATATTTTTTTTTTCATGATATTTCTATTTTATTATAAAGTTTGAACGTTGACATTATGTGTGAAACACTACATCATTTGAATGACAACCACGCGAAGGTGAGGTAATTTTCGACCACTTTTTGACACATATTGAGCGGTATTTCAACCATAACTTGACGAATGTAGGTTTTTAAGTGCTCAAGAGTTAAAGATTTATGTACATAAACGTAGCCCCACAAAAAAGTCTAATGGTGTCAAATTGCATGATCTTAGTGGCCAGTTGATATCGCCACGATGACAAATTACGCCGCCAGGAAATGTCTCTTATCTATGAGTTGTGTGATACTTAAGCGATCCATTTTTATCAATATCAGACTTTCAACTGAAAAGAAGAAAATCGATTTAACAACTTAGTTTGACAGATGTCGAATTCCAGTTCTATACTTTTAATTACAAGCTTACACAAGTTCATATTTATTTAACTATTTTCAGTTATATTATTTTACAAAATTTCCACTCTCAACTATCACCAATATTTCTGCAAAAAAATTTTCAATTAAAAAAGAAATAAATTAAATCAAGACATAAGACAACAATTTGGCTTACTTTCAAGTATTTATTCTATGTAAAATCCATATTTAAATATTTATATTTTTATATCATCAACATGTCTATCATTTGACTAAAGTACTTAGAAATAATAATGCAATATAACAATCACTTATCACTCTTATTTGTTCTATTTATTTGTGAAGAGTTTACTTTTTTCTTATTTTTTGTTTCTTTAATTTCCTTCATGCTGTTTCATTTTTCTTAATACTTTCTAAATAGAATTACCCAAAGTAAATATTTTGTATGAATAAATAAAAAAAAGGAAAATTACATTAAAAATCAGATTTAATTTCAATTGTATTGGTAGAGAAAACAATGGAAGTAAAAACAGGAACAAAAACAAATACAACAGGAACAAGTACAATATATTAAAATTTAATACGACTAAAGGAATAAGAGAAGGATAAATACAAATAAACTCTCTTATACACTGGCAGAAAAACACACACACAGACATAGATAATTGCTTGTGAGTGTAAATCTTTAAGCCATTTAAAACCAGGAAAAGATTATTTGAAATATTAAGTCTAAGGCAAATTTCTAACTTTTTATACCCACCATCAAAAAGAATGGGGGGGTATATTGAGATTGTCATTCCGTTTGTAATTTCCTTAATATTGACTCAAAAAAGGAAAGTGATATATTTTGAATCCATATGAAATTCTAAGACGATTGAGCGATGTCCGTCTGCCTGTTGAAATCACGATAACGCCTAAACGAAAGAAGCTAGCTCACTTAAACTTAGTAAAAATATTCTTTATTTCTGAGAAAATTTTTATATTGAAATTGGACAAAATCGGTTAACATTTGACCATAGCTCCCGTATAAAAAACATACGGAAATAGCCTAAATTTCACCAGAAATTCACTTAAATGTCAATAAATGATAAACTGTAATCGATTTGGTTACTTTTGCCAGCCAGTGTGCAAAATTTTGTCACAATCGGTCGCCATTTGAAAAAACTTAAGGAAACACAAAAATACAAAAAGAAAAGGGGGCTTCTGTCCGTTGAATAAAAGCGCCATAGCGCCTTAACTACAAAAGCTAGGAAAAAGCTGCCATCTATGAGGAAATTTTGGTATTGAAATTGAGCAAAATCGGTTAACATTTGATCATAGCTCCCGTTTAACCTCGTCTAGGCTAATCGCTTATTTGCTAATAATTGACAAATTATAACAGCTATGATGACAAAATTTGGTGTCAAGAAGTTTTACATAAGCCCTAGGCAGAATATACAATTTGATCGAAATCGGTTTACATTTAACCATAGCTCCCACATAAAAAACTTATGGAAATAGCCTAAATTCCACCAGAAATTCACTTAAATGCCAATAAATGATAAACTGTAATAGATTTGGCCACTAAATTTATCGCAAGAAAGTCTTATGTGAATGCCAGCCAGTGTGCAAAATTTTGTCACAATCGGTCAACATTTGACCATAGCTTCCATATAAAAAACTTACAGAAACATAAAAATACAAAAAGAAAAGACGGTTAATGTCCGTCTGTCCGTCAGATAAAAGCGCGACAGCTCCTTAACTACAAAAGCTAGGAAGACAAAATTTTATAAAAATATTTTCAATATACAAGGAAAGTTGTGTACTGAAAATGGGCGAAATCGGTTTACATTTAGTTAGAGCTCCCATATAACCCCGCCCCGGGAAACACATGAATGCTGATAAATTGAATACAATTGTAATAGCTATTACGACTAAATTTAGAATAGAGAAGTTTTATGTAACTTTTGGTCAGTGTATCAAATTTTATAGGAATCGGTTCATATTTGACTATAGCTTTCATATAAAAAACACTCCCGGAAACCAAAAAATATTTAGCAAGGACCAGTTAAAAGCTATTAAATTAAAAACTATGATAGCTATTGCCACTAAATTTTGCGAAAATACGCTTTATATAAATTCCAGCTAGTGTGTGAAATTTTGTTACAATCGGTCAACATTATGCTATAATTCTTATATATATATTACATCCCCTTTTTGATATCTACAATCAAATGAGTCGGAGGCACAAACAGCATATTAAGATTAGGTATATGGTAGATGCATCAGGAACTCCTAACAAAATCGTTGGACCAGTCGTATTACTATCAACATGTTTATCCTAACTAAATATTAAGCTAAACGAAAAGTATTTAACAACTTATTAATATAAAACCATACCCGGTTACGATAACAAATTTTGCTCAAAGTAAATAAATACTAGGGAAACCACTTACGTACTTTTGAATGTTGAACTATAAAGCTACTGAAACCGAAGTTATTCCAAATATTTTACCAGCAATACCAACAACTTTTTTCCAATTTGGTCAAAATTTTGAATTTGCTGAACCCTCGTAGATATATGAGATATGTTTCTAAATTTAACACAAGTAAGAAAGTGCTTTAGTCGGTCAAGCCCGACCATACGATACCCTTCACCACATAGGTCAAAGGTGTTCTTTTTCCTGTATAAAAACAAATATTTGCTAAATTTTGCCATTAAACAAACATTTTCTCAAAACTTATATATTTAAGCTGCTTTCGTCATTTGGACTTATATGAGAGCTAGGATCAAATGTGGACCGATTATCTCGAAATTTGACAAGTTGATTACAGTTGTTACAAAAATTACGTATGCAAAAAATAAACATAAAATTCTCACTATCTTCAGATTTACGAGCGTTTAAGTGATTTTTGTCTCATTTAGTGCTTTCTGACAGAAGAGTTTGTATGGGTCAAATGTGGACCGATTTCAACAAAACTTGGAACAGTGATTTATATTTACAGTACCTGGTTGACCGAGCCTTGTTTCGAGCTTTATGGCAAGCATTTTAAGGCAAATTTTAAAGTTGTCATATGTTTTATTTTTAAAGTATTAAAATAAATAAATTTAAAGGAAAGACATTACACAAATATTCAGCTAATTTAGAATTATTTGATTTATTTTGTCCGACCAACAAAAAGTTTACATACTTTGCATAGTTTTTGAATAATTTTGGAAATTGGTCATACAAATAGAAACCTCCGTCGGCTCATGCGCAAACACTTTGCTAAAGATTATAGCCTGATCAAATTCACAGTTTACGATTTAATTAATTTTGAGTAATTTTCAGTGGCGCCACCTGTCGGACTTAGGTCATACAAATTAATAAACCTTCGTCCGCATATCAGCAAAAACTTTGCTAAAGATCATAGCATGATCAACAGTTTTCGATTTAACTTACTTGGAGTAATTTTCAGTAGCACCACCTGCCGGAAATTATTCACACTAAGTTATAACATTACTACTTTTTTCCCCTTTTTATCCCCTAATTTAAAAAAAAAGTTCCATATGCATATTTGGCACTTCTTTGGTATCAATTGAATTCGGTACATTTTATTAAAACGCAGTTAACATAATGTTCCTATTCATATTACTTTTTGAGATGTTAAGTTATCATTTTATCCCTTTTTTACCCATTTTTGTCCCAAAATCAAAAAAGGTACCAAATACGCGTTCAATATTTTGTTCACATCTATTGACTTTAGTACAAAGTTCCTTTCTATGTTCTATAGTTAAAAAAAAAAGAGTTGGTTAAAAAAGTACAAAAAAGAACTATTTTCAGCCTTTTTTACCCCCTATCGGACATAGTTTCCAAAAAGTGCCAAAGACCTTTTCTAATTTTCATAGCTGTTCAAAACGTAACTTTAATTTTGTTTCTATACCTATTACTTTAGGAGATATAACGTTTTCGATTGTTTACCCTTTTTACTTGTTTTTACCCCTTTAGCGGTAAAACTTCTAAAAGTCTCTTCATATTCGATCTATACGGCAAAAAAGGTACCCAGTGTCTAAATTTTGTCAAAATCGTTAGAGCCGATTTCGAGATAGACATTCTATATATATATAGATATATATATACAAACAATTATTGCTCGTTTAAAGATATTAGATACACAGTATTTGTTTCAAAGTTGGTGATAAAATATTGATATTTGTGGCCAATATATCAATTCCGGGAAGTTGGACCTATGGGAACTACTTTAAATAATGGACCAATTTTGACGAATTTCAGTAGACACGGTCCCATTATTTGTGCCAAATTTCATCAAAATATCTTTAGAATTGCGACCTGTAGTTTGATTACAAGGTTTATATAGGGGTTCAGCCAGACGGACGGACTGACATCTCTAAATCGACTCAGTTAGTGATTCTAAGCCTATTGGTACACTAAAAGGTGGGTCTAAGACAAATATTTCTATGCGTTACATACATCAGCACAAACTTATAATACCCTTTCGGCCTATGGTGGTGAAGGGTGTAAAAACTTGATGAATATAACACTCTTACTTGTTTTCTCTAAATTTACAATTTTTAGTAAAAAATTATTTTAAAAAAATATTTAGCTTATATTTTAGGCCCTGGTACAGAATGGGTTAAACAATACTTAAACAAATAAAAACTAAAATAAACAAATAATTTTATAAAATACTTGCACATTTATATAAACAATTTTATACTAAAAGAGGAGTTACTGGAAAAAAGTACCCAACTCTTCTGGAGATGGGTTGAGAGGCGTAAATACTTTAAAAGAAAATAAAGCAAAAAAGTTCCAAATAAAAAAGTGTTGGCACTAAAAAAAATTAAAGTCACATACTACAACAATAACAACTCGAACAACAATATTAAATTTTGTGTTTTTGTTATCCGTGTTCCTTGACTTCACTTGTTGAGGATAATAAAATGGCAAAAAATAAACAAAAATGAGAAATAGAAGCAGAAAAAAGTTGTTTTAAGAAGACGACGATGATGATGAGGATGATGCTGCAGTCAGGGAAGACGAACGCTGAAAATGTTGAAAATGCTGGTGTTATATTTTCCTGCTTTCCAATGCCCAAGCTACAAGTCTGCCTCAACATTTTGGGTAAATAAATGTAAACAATGAATTACAGAATCATGAAAGCAAATTGACTTTAATGCAAAAATCAAATATTTACTCAACATTCAGCAGCATCCAACAAAATGTGAACACAAAAACCAGACAAACGCACACATATACTAAAAAATCTCACATACCGCCAGACAGACAGACAAACAGCCAACATTCTAACAAAAATTACAAATTTCTTTTGGCGAATAACTGGTATGAGTTGTATTCATGGTAGATTTGAATTTTGTTGAAAATGCCTCTTGGCCAAGAGGGCGTGAAAATTGTATTCAACATATTGCAAATAAATGTCTACCGACATTCACTTCTTAAAATCCCTCTGGAAAACTTCCAAAAACAACCTACGTTCCAGCAACGAAAGTTTTGCGAAGAAAATTTGGAACCCTGTCAAACTTTTTATACAAAATTTCCGATCTCAACAGAGAACTTGACGACAGTACGAAAAGATTGACGATAGGAAGAGTTTTCTAAACAAAAAACGATAGGAAGTGTTTTCTACAGAAACTACAGAATGACAATAGGAAGAGTTTTCTGTAGGAAAAATGACGATCAGAAGAGTTTTCTATAGAAAAATGACGATAGGAAGAGTTTTCTATAAAAAAAAGAGTTTTCTATAGAAAGAATGACGACAGGAAGAGCTTTATATAGAAAAATGATAATAGGAAGAGTTTTGTATAAAAAAAATGACGATAGGAAAAGTTTTCTATAGAAAAAATTATGATAGGAAGAGTTTTCTATAGAAAAAATGACGATAGGAATAGTTTTCTATGGAAAAAATTACGACAGGAAGAGTTTTCTATAGAAAAAATGACGATAGGAAGAGTTTTCTATAGAAAAAATGACGATAGGAAGAGTTTTCTATAGAAAAAATGACGATAGGAAGAGTTTTCTATAGAAAAAATGACGATAGGAAGAGTTTTCTATAGAAAAAATGACGATAGGAAGAGTTTTCTATAGAAAAAATGACGATAGGAAGATTTTTCTATAGAAAAAATGACGATAGGAAGAGTTTTCTATAGAAAAAATGACGATAGGAAGAGTTTTCTATAGAAAAAATGACGATAGGAAGAGTTTTCTATAGAAAAAATGACGATAGGAAGATTTTTCTATAGAAAAAATGACGATAGGAAGAGTTTTCTATAGAAAAAAATGACGACAGGAAAAGTGTTCTATAGAAAAAATTACGATAGGAAAAGTTTTCTATAGAAAAAATGACGACAAGAAGAGTTTTCTATTGAAAAACTTACGATAGAAAGAGTTCTCTATAAAAAAATGACGATAGGAAGAGTTTTCTATAGAAAAAATGACCACAGAAAACATTACGATAGATAGAGTTTTCTATAAAAAAAGAGTTTTCTATAGAAAGAATGACGACAGGAAGAGTTTTATATAGAAAAATGACAATAGGAAGAGTTTTCTATAAAAAAAATGACGATAGGAAAAGTTTTCTATAGAAAAAATTATGATAGGAAGAGTTTTCTATAGAAAAAATGACGATAGGAAGAGTTTTCTATAGAAAAAATGACGATAGGAAGAGTTTTCTATAGAAAAAATGACGATAGGAAGATTTTTCTATAGAAAAAATGACGATAGGAAGAGTTTTCTATAGAAAAAAATGACGACAGGAAAAGTGTTCTATAGAAAAAATTACGATAGGAAAAGTTTTCTATAGAAAAAATGACGACAAGAAGAGTTTTCTATTGAAAAACTTACGATAGAAAGAGTTCTCTATAAAAAAATGACGATAGGAAGAGTTTTCTATAGAAAAAATGACCACAGAAAACATTACGATAGATAGAGTTTTCTATAAAAAAAGAGTTTTCTATAGAAAGAATGACGACAGGAAGAGTTTTATATAGAAAAATGACAATAGGAAGAGTTTTCTATAAAAAAAATGACGATAGGAAAAGTTTTCTATAGAAAAAATTATGATAGGAAGAGTTTTCTATAGAAAAAATGACGATAGGAAGAGTTTTCTATAGAAAAAATGACGATAGGAAGAGTTTTCTATAGAAAAAATGACGATAGGAAGAGTTTTCTATAGAAAAAATGACGATAGGAAGAGTTTTCTATAGAAAAAATGACGATAGGAAGAGTTTTCTATAGAAAAAATGACGATAGGAAGAGTTTTCTATAGAAAAAATGACGATAGGAAGAGTTTTCTATAGAAAAAATGACGATAGGAAGAGTTTTCTATAGAAAAAATGACGATAGGAAGAGTTTTCTATAGAAAAAATGACGATAGGAAGAGTTTTCTATAGAAAAAATGACGATAGGAAGAGTTTTCTATAGAAAAAATGACGATAGGAACAGTTTTCTATAGAAAAAACGACGATATTAAGAGCTTTTTATAGAAAAAAATGACGATAGGAAGAGTTTTCTATAGAAAAACTGACGATAGTAAGAGTTTTCTATAGAAAAAATGACGACAAGAAGAGTTTTCTATAGAAAAACTTACGATAGAAAGAGTTCTCTATAGAAAAAATGACGATAGGAAGAGTTTTCTATAGAAAAAATGACGATATTACGAGTTTTCTATAGAAAAAAATAACGATAGGAAGAGCTTTCTATAGAAAAAATGACGATAGTAAGAGTTTTCTATAGAAAAAATGACGACAAGAAGAGTTTTCTATAGAAAAACTTACGATAGAAAGAGTTCTCTATAGAAAAAATGACGATAGGAAGAGATTTCTATAGAAAAAATGACCACAGAAAACATTACGATAGGAAGAGTTTTCATAAAAAAAAAGAGTTTTCTATAGAAAGAATGACGACAGGAAGAGTTTTATATAGAAAAATGACAATAGGAAGAGTTTTCTATAAAAAAAATGACGATAGGAAAAGTTTTCTATAGAAAAAATTATGATAGGAAGAGTTTTCTATAGAAAAAATGACGATAGGAAGAGTTTTCTATAGAAAAAATGACGATAGGAAGAGTTTTCTATAGAAAAAATGACGATAGGAAGAGTTTTCTATAGAAAAAATGACGATAGGAAGAGTTTTGTATACAAAAAATGACGACAGGAAGAGTTTTCTATAGAAAAAATGACGATAGGAAGAGTTTTCTATAGAAGAAATGACGATAAGAAGAGTTTTCTATAGAAAAAATGACGATAGGAACAGTTTTCTATAGAAAAAACGACGATATTAAGAGTTTTTTATAGAAAAAAATGACGATAGGAAGAGTTTTCTATAGAAAAACTGACGATAGTAAGAGTTTTCTATAGAAAAAATGACGACAAGAAGAGTTTTCTATAGAAAAACTTACGATAGAAAGAGTTCTCTATAGAAAAAATGACGATAGGAAGAGTTTTCTATAGAAAAAATGACCACAGAAAACATTACGATAGGAAGAGTTTTCTAAAGAAAAGTTGACGATAGGAAGACTTTTCTATAGAAAAGTTGACGATAGGCAGACATTTCTATAGAAAAGTTGACGATAGGAAGACATTTCTATAGAAAACTTGACGTTAGGAAGACATTTCTATAGAAAAAATGACGATAGGAAGACGTTTCTATAGAAAAGTTGACGACAGGAAACCATTTCTATAGAAAAGATGACGATAGGAAGACATTTCTATAGAAAAGTTGACGATAGGAAGACATTTCTATAGAAAAGTTGACGTTAGGAAGACATTTCTATAGAAAAGTTGACGATAGGAAGACGTTTCTATAGAAAAGTTGACAACAGGAAACCATTTCTATAGAAAAGATGACGATAAGAAGACATTTCTGTAGAAAAGTTGACCATAGGAAAAAATTTCTATAGAAAAGTTGACGATAGGAAGACATTTCTATTGAAAAGTGGACGATGGGAAGACATTTCTACAGAAAAGTTGACGATAGGAAGACATTTCTATTGAAAAGTTGACCATAGGAAGACATTTCTATAGAAAAATTGACGATAGGAAGACATTTCCATAGAAAAATTGACGATAGGAGGACATTTCTATAGAAAAGTTGACGATAGGAAGACATTTCTACAGAAAAGTTGACGATAGGAAGACATTTTTACAGAAAAGTTGACGATAGGAAGACATTTCTATTTTAAAGTTGACGATAGGAAGACATTTCTATAGAAAAGTTGACGAGAGGAAGACTTTTCTATAGGAAGACGAAGAGACTAAGTGAAGATTTGATTAATGCAAATTTTCCACAAGTCCTTTAGCAATTTCGCATATTCTGACATATGACTTCATATGTTTGTCGAAGTTGTTTTTTTATTTTTTTGTTTGGTATTCTTCTATTACTTTAATATTTTCATATTTTTTAGCAAAAGTTTTGAAATCTTTGAAATTGCAATATTTAGTTCAGTTTGGTTCACTCTTGTATGGTCTACAATATTTCCGGCGGTTTCTTTCTGTTATTTGTTAGTTTTGTTTTTATGAACGTAATATATTTGTGTCTCTACTTTCTTTTATTTTCCTAATATTTTCTAAATTTCTTTTATTTTTCAATTTTACCAACACAATTCCAATTCACATTCATACTCACTTAAACTCATGTGAATGTATTATTTTGCCATAACGTCATGTTTTTTTGAAAGTTATCTTTAATATTTCCGGCTGTACGTGCTCATGTGGAAATCGTTTGGCATCAACGAAGCCGCAATCGTAAAATTGTGGCTGTAGAATTATTTTTTCCTGTTCTCGATTTTATTTTTATTCTAATAACACAAATTTTAAGATTGCTCATTCCTTCCGAGAAATTGTTAAATTTTTAAGTTTAGTTGGATGTCTGTGGATGTGTAAGTGAATAATAAAAGGAAATTGTTTAATTCTAGGAAATGTAGCTCCTAGAATATTAGATTACATTCGAATGTGTTAAATTAGTGTAAAGTTAGTGTAAATAAATAGTTAATGTTAAGTGTTTTAATAAAGATGACTTGTATGTTAATGTTTTATTAAAATTTTACTATAAAGTGTTAGATTTGAGAATTTTCGAGTTTTTTTATTTAAGGTAGAATTTGTTGTTTTTTACATGTCTTCCTATCGTCAACTTTTCTATAGAAAAGTCTTCCTATCGTCAACTTTTCTATAGAAAAGTCTTCCTATCGTCAACTTTTCTATAGAAAAGTCTTCCTATCGTCAACTTTTCTATAGAAAAGTCTTCCTATCGTCAACTTTTCTATAGAAAAGTCTTCCTATCGTCAACTTTTCTATAGAAAAGTCTTCCTATCGTCAACTTTTCTATAGAAAAGTCTTCCTATCGTCAACTTTTCTATAGAAAAGTCTTCCTATCGTCAACTTTTCTATAGAAAAGTCTTCCTATCGTCAACTTTTCTATAGAAAAGTCTTCCTATCGTCAACTTTTCTATAGAAAAGTCTTCCTATCGTCAACTTTTCTATAGAAAAGTCTTCCTATCGTCAACTTTTCTATAGAAAAGTCTTCCTATCGTCAACTTTTCTATAGAAAAGTCTTCCTATCGTCAACTTTTCTATAGAAAAGTCTTCCTATCGTCAACTTTTCTATAGAAAAGTCTTCCTATCGTCAACTTTTCTATAGAAAAGTCTTCCTATCGTCAACTTTTCTATAGAAAAGTCTTCCTATCGTCAACTTTTCTATAGAAAAGTCTTCCTATCGTCAACTTTTCTATAGAAAAGTCTTCCTATCGTCAACTTTTCTATAGAAAAGTCTTCCTATCGTCAACTTTTCTATAGAAAAGTCTTCCTATCGTCAACTTTTCTATAGAAAAGTCTTCCTATCGTCAACTTTTCTATAGAAAAGTCTTCCTATCGTCAACTTTTCTATAGAAAAGTCTTCCTATCGTCAACTTTTCTATAGAAAAGTCTTCCTATCGTCAACTTTTCTATAGAAAAGTCTTCCTATCGTCAACTTTTCTATAGAAAAGTCTTCCTATCGTCAACTTTTCTATAGAAAAGTCTTCCTATCGTCAACTTTTCTATAGAAAAGTCTTCCTATCGTCAACTTTTCTATAGAAAAGTCTTCCTATCGTCAACTTTTCTATAGAAAAGTCTTCCTATCGTCAACTTTTCTATAGAAAAGTCTTCCTATCGTCAAGTTTTCTATAGAAAAGTCTTCCTATCGTCAACTTTTCTATAGAAAAATCTTCCTATCGTCAACTTTTCTATAGAAAAGTCTTCCTATCGTCAACTTTTCTATAGAAAAGTCTTCCTATCGTCAACTTTTCTATAGAAAAGTCTTCCTATCGTCTACTTTTCTAAAGAAAATCTTCCTGTCGTCAACTTTTCTACAGAAAAGTCTTCCTGTCGTCAACTTTTCTACAGAAAAGTCTTCCTGTCGTCAACTTTTCTACAGAAAAGTCTTCCTATCGTCAACTTTTCTATAGAAAAGTCTTCCTATCGTCAACTTTTCTATAGAAAAGTCTTCCTATCGTCAACTTTTCTATAGAAAAGTCTTCCTATCGTCAACTTTTCTATAGAAAAGTCTTCCTATCGTCAACTTTTCTATAGAAAAGTCTCCCTATCGTCTACTTTTCTATATAGAAGTCTTCCTGTCGTCAACTTTTCTACAGAAAAGTCTTCCTATCGTCAACTTTTCTATAGAAAAGTCTTCCTATCGTCAACTTTTCTATAGAAAAGTCTTCCTATCGTCAACTTTTCTATAGAAAAGTCTTCCTATCGTCAACTTTTCTATAGAAAAATCTTCCTATCGTCAACTTTTCTATAGAAAAGTCTTCCTATCGTCAACTTTTCTATAGAAAAGTCTTCCTATCGTCAACTTTTCTATAGAAAAGTCTTTCTATCGTCAACATTTTTATAGAAAAGTCTTCCTGTCGTCAACTTTTCTATAGAAAAGTCTTCCTATCGTCAACTTTTCTATAGAAAAGTCTTCCTATCGTCAACTTTTCTATAGAAAAGTCTTCTTATCGTCAACTTTTCTATAGAAAAGTCTTCCTATCGTCAACTTTTCTATAGAAAAGTCTTCCTATCGTCAATTTTTCTATAGAAAAGTCTTCCTATCGTCAATTTTTCTATAGAAAAGTCTTCTTATCATCAACTTCTCTGTAGAAAAGTCTTCCTATCGTCAACTTTTCTACAGAAAAGTCCTCCTATCATCAACTTTTCTATAGAAAAGTCTTCCAATCGTCAAATTTTTGTATAGAAAAGTCTTCCTATCGTCAACTTTTCTAAAGAAAAGTCTTCCTATCGTCAACTATTCTATAGAAAAGTCTTCCTATCGTCAACTTTTCTAAAGAAAAGTCTTCCTATCGTCAACTATTCTATAGAAAAGTCTTCCTATCGTCAACTATTCTATAGAAAAGTCTTCCTATCGTCAACTTTTCTATAGAAAAGTCTTCGTATCGTCAACTGTTCTATAGAAAAGTCTTCCTATCGTCAACTTTTCTATAGAAAAGTCCTCGTATCGTCAACTTTTCTATAGAAAAGTCTTCCTATCGTCAACTTTTCTTTAGAAAAGTCTTCCTATCGTCAACTTTTCTATAGAAAAGTCTTTCTATCGTCAACTTTTCTATAGAAAAGTCTTCCTATCGTCAACTTTTCTATAGAAAAGTCTTCCTATCGTCAACTTTTCTATAGAAAAGTCTTCCTATCGTCAACTTTTCTATAGAAAAGTCTTCCTATCGTCAACTTTTCTATAGAAAAGTCTTCCTATCGTCAACTTTTCTATAGAAAAGTCTTCCTATAGTCAACTTTTCTATAGAAAAGTCTTCCTATCGTCAACTTTTCTATAGAAAAGTCTTCCTATCGTCAACTTTTCTATAGAAAAGTCTTCCTATCGTCAACTTTTCTATAGAAAAGTCTTCCTAGCGTCAACTTTTCTATAGAAAAGTCTTCCTATCGTCAACTTTTCTATACAAAAGTCTTCCTTTCTTCAACTTTTATATAGAAAAGTCTTCCTATCGTCAACTTATCTGTGGAAGTGTCTTCCTATCCTCAACTTTTTTATAGAAATGTCTTTCCATGGTCTACTTTTTTATAGAAAATACTTACCATCATCAAATTTTGTATAGAAAACTCTTTCCTTCTAAAGTATTTTTTTTTCTTTTAATATTATATTAAGTTATCAGCATAAACGTTATTAAAATGGCTTTTAATTAAGCCAACTAATTATAGTCCTTTATAGGATAGAAAGTGTCCATTTAGAGTAGAATGAAAACAAAAATATTCAAAAGCAAAAACAACAGAATATTCCACTCTCAAACCGACCACAAACATCATATAAAATGTCAACACATTTCAGCCAAAGGAAAAAAATGTGGAAAAATACCGTCAACGAAAACATAACGACATAACCAACAGTTGAACCACTAAATTCTAATGAATATCTTTATGAGAGCGTATGAGTGTTGGAATTTTATTTACATATAAAGTATACGCACTGGAGAATATGTATATGTTCCTGTTACTTTATATATTAAAGTGTATGTGACAATTACATTTATAATTTCTTTTTACAGTAGAAATAAAAATAAAAAAGAAACATTTATTCAACGAACGTAATATTAAATCAAAAGTGCTAACATTTTGGGCATCTCTGTTGAAGAAAATAATTTTGTGCGAAATTAAGTAAATATTCCCACATTTTTTTAGGTGATTGTATACCTAACTAAAGGTTTGTATGTGACACCGTCGTTCTAGCCTTAAAAACAATATTTTAAATATAACAACCTTAAATATTAACCTTTCATTTTTCCTTTTTGCCATAATTTAAAACACTTTTGGGACTACATTTAAAAAAGTTTTTAATAAAGATCTAAGGAATGTATTTTTTGCTCTTGACATAAAATTTTCTGGCCAATAAACTTTATTTACTGAATAATATTTTTAATGTTTAATGGAGCTTTACTAAATGTTTAGCAAAAATATAGTTAACAACACTTTTAAATTTAAGCTAACAATTCTAATTCATCTCTAGTTCAGTTCTAGTTCAGTTCTAGTTCAGTTCTAGTTCAGTTCTAGTTCAGTTCTAGTTCAGTTCTAGTTCAGTTCTAGTTCAGTTCTAGTTCAGTTCTAGTTCAGTTCTAGTTCAGTTCTAGTTCAGTTCTAGTTCAGTTCTAGTTCAGTTCTAGTTCAGTTCTAGTTCAGTTCTAGTTCAGTTCTAGTTCAGTTCTAGTTCAGTTCTAGTTCAGTTCTAGTTCAGTTCTAGTTCAGTTCTAGTTCAGTTCTAGTTCAGTTCTAGTTCAGTTCTAGTTCAGTTCTAGTTCAGTTCTAGTTCAGTTCTAGTTCAGTTCTAGTTCAGTTCTAGTTCAGTTCTAGTTCAGTTCTAGTTCAGTTCTAGTTCAGTTCTAGTTCAGTTCTAGTTCAGTTCTAGTTCAGTTCTAGTTCAGTTCTAGTTCAGTTCTAGTTCAGTTCTAGTTCAGTTCTAGTTCAGTTCTAGTTCAGTTCTAGTTCAGTTCTAGTTCAGTTCTAGTTCAGTTCTAGTTCAGTTCTAGTTCAGTTCTAGTTCAGTTCTAGTTCAGTTCTAGCTCAGTTCTAGTTCAGTTCTAGTTCAGTTCTAGTTCAGTTCTAGTTCAGTTCTAGTTCAGTTCTAGTTCAGTTCTAGTTCAGTTCTAGTTCAGTTCTAGTTCAGTTCTAGTTCAGTTCTAGTTCAGTTCTAGTTCAGTTCTAGTTCAGTTCTAGTTCAGTTCTAGTTCAGTTCTAGTTCAGTTCTAGTTCAGTTCTAGTTCAGTTCTAGTTCAGTTCTAGTTCAGTTCTAGTTCAGTTCTAGTTCAGTTCTAGTTCAGTTCTAGTTCAGTTCTAGTTCAGTTCTAGTTCAGTTCTAGTTCAGTTCTAGTTCAGTTCTAGTTCAGTTCTAGTTCAGTTCTAGTTCAGTTCTAGTTCAGTTCTAGTTCAGTTCTAGTTCAGTTCTAGTTCAGTTCTAGTTCAGTTCTAGTTCAGTTCTAGTTCAGTTCTAGTTCAGTTCTAGTTCAGTTCTAGTTCAGTTCTAGTTCAGTTCTAGTTCAGTTCTAGTTCAGTTCTAGTTCAGTTCTAGTTCAGTTCTAGTTCAGTTCTAGTTCAGTTCTAGTTCAGTTCTAGTTCAGTTCTAGTTCAGTTCTAGTTCAGTTCTAGTTCAGTTCTAGTTCAGTTCTAGTTCAGTTCTAGTTCAGTTCTAGTTCAGTTCTAGTTCTAGTTCAGTTCTAGTTCTAGTTCAGTTCCAGTTCAGTTCTAGTTCAGTTCTAGTTCAGTTCTAGTTCTAGTTCAGTTCTAGTTCAGTTCTAGTTCAGTTCTAGTTCAGTTCTAGTTCAGTTCTAGTTCAGTTCTAGTTCAGTTCTAGTTCAGTTCTAGTTCAGTTCTAGATCAGTTCTAGTTCAGTTCTAGTTCAGTTCTAGTTCAGTTCTAGTTCAGTTCTAGTTCAGTTCTAGTTCAGTTCTAGTTCAGTTCTAGTTCAGTTCTAGTTCAGTTCTAGTTCAGTTCTAGTTCAGTTCTAGTTCAGTTCTAGTTCAGTTCTAGTTCAGTCCTAGTTCAGTTCTAGTTCAGTTCTAGTTCAGTTCTAGTTCACTTGTAGTAAAGTGTTTGCTTCTTTTACTAAGTCAATTTAATTCCAAAAACATACTACACACATATAAATTTGCACTTGTAAGACCATAAAAATTTTGTAGCATAAATAATCTCATCAATTGCTGTAATTAATAAATAATTCATAGATTCCCAGCTAAATCAATAGATAACGTGACATTATTAACAACAAAATTAACAAGGACTAGCAAAATACGCATTCCAGGATACGAAAACACGCACTCACACATGTTCACACCCTCTACAAATCCGCAGTTTATGTGATGAAAATTTTGAATGTTTTAGTGTCACAACCACCAGCGACAGAAGCACCAGCAGCAGCAACATTACCATCACCATCGAATGAACATTGATGTCTTTTATTATAAAATAAATGAACGATAAAAGAATTTCGTATGCAAAACGCGAACTAAATTAGATTTTTTTTTCATCTCTGATATATTTTTATACTTTTACGAATATTATGATTATGCTGAAACGCATAAAGAATGTCAGTAGTTTTTATTATATTTCCAATGAAACAAAAATCATGTTATAATGTCAATCTATTGCTACAATTCATTGGTATTAAATCTGACGATGTGGTGATGGTTCATGGTTGATGTTTAAAAAATGTCCATAAGGATTTCGAAAATCAAAATTCGATTAAAAAGCATATGATGCAACTGGAAATCGTGAAAATAGAAATTCTGTAAAATAATTGTTGAACAAAATTATCTTCAAAAAATCTATATAAATTTTATTTATTATAATATTTCTAAATGGAGGTTAAATAAAATTTAAAACGTGCAAATGCCTAAAAATATGGATGTTTGTTGATATTAAAATGTTGACCTATTATTCGGTACTTATAGCTTTATCGATCTTTTCGGAATTTCATTCATTAAAGGCATTGATGAAACACTTTCTTAATTTACTCAAAACAATTTTTAACAAAATTGTTACGTTTTTAGTGTGTACAAAAGTAGTTGTCAAAAAATGTTATCGAGATCTGACCAATATTTTTTTTTTGCAGAAATATTTGTCAAGATCTGATTCTATTTTAAACAACAATAATTGTTATATTCTGATTTTAATTTTTTTGCTTAAAAATATTTGTAAAATGAAAAACTTTAAAATACAAAATCAATACAGATTTACAGATGACCAAATTTAAAAAAAAAAATTGAAATTTTATAGGAAATTTTCAATTTTTTTTGTTTTTAATTTTGAAAATTTTCAATAAAAAAAAGAAAACTTTGAAAATTTATAATAAAAATTTATAAAATTTATAATAATATTTGAGAATTTCCCATTAATAGGTAATTTTTAAAAATTCTTGTGAAAAGGGAAATTTTTTTAAATTTCTTGTAAAAAAGGGAAATTTAAAAAATTTTTTATAAAAATTTAGAAAATTTCCTATAAAAACGGGAAATTTTGAAAATTTACCATAAAAAAGGAAATTTTAAAATTTCCCATAAGTACGGGAAATTTTTAAAGTTTCCCATAAATAGGGGAAATTTTTAAAATTTTCCATAAATACGGGAAATTTTGAAAATTTTCCATAAAAAACGTATATTTTGAAAATTTCCCATAAAACCGGGAAATTTTGAAAATTTCGCATAAAAAAGGAAATTTTCGAAAATTTCCCATAAAATCGTAAAATTTTGAAAACTTCCCATTAAACATTGAAATTTTGAAGGTTTCCCATAAAAACGGGAAATTTTGAAAGTTTTCCATAAAAATGGGAAATTTTGAAAATTTCCCATAAAAACGGGAAATTTTGAAAATTTAACATATAAAAGGGAAATTTCGAAAACCGGGAATATTTGCATAAAAATTGAAATTTTGAAATAATGAAAATATCCCATTAAAACGTGAAATTTCAAAAATTTCCCATAAAAAAGGAATATTTTGGAAATATATCATCATTAAAAAGAAAATTTTAAAAATTTCCCATAAACACGGGAAATATTTAAAATTTTAAACAAATACGGGAAATTTTGAAAATTTTCAATAAAAAAGGGAAATTTTGAAAAATGAAATTTTCGAAAATTTCCCATAAAATCGTAAAGTTTTGAAAATTTCCCATTAAACATTGAAATTTTGAAAGTTTCCCATAAAAACGGGAAATTTTGAAAGTTTTCCATAAAAATGGGAAAATTTGAAAATTTCCCATAAAAACGGGAAATTTTGAAAATTTAACATAAAAAGGGAAATTTCGAAAATCGGGAATATTTGCATAAAAATGGAAATTTTGAAAATTTCCCATCACAAGTGAAATAATAAAAATATCCCATTAAAACGTGAAATTTTAAAAATTTCCCATAAAAAAAGGAATGTTTTGGAAATATGTATATCATCATTAAAAAGAAAATTTTAAAAATTTCCCATAAACACGGGAAATGTTTAAAATTTTAAACAAACACGGGAAATTTTAAAAATTTTCCATAAAAAAGCGAAATTTCGGAAATTTCCCTTACAAACGGGAAATTTTGAAAATTTCGCATAAAAAGAAAATTTTCGAAAATTTCCCATAAAATCGTAAAATTTTAAAAATTTCCCATTAAACATTGAAATTTTGAAAGTTTCCCATAAAAACGGGGAATTTTAAAAATTTAACATAAAAAAGGGAAATTTCGAAAATCGGGAATATTTGCATAAAAATGGAAATTTTGAAAATTTCCCATAACAAGTGAAATAATGAAAATATCCCATTAAAACGTGAAATTTTAAAAATTTCCCATAAAAAAGGAATATTTTGGAAATATGTATATCATCATTAAAAAGAAAATTTTAAAAATTTCCCATAAACACGGGAAATGTTTAAAATTTTAAACAAACACGGGAAATTTTAAAAATTTTCCATAAAAACGGTAAATTTTGAAAATTTCTCATAAAAAAGGGAAATTTTGAAAATAAGCCATAAAAACGGAAAATTTTAAAAATTTCTCATAAAAGCGAAAAATTTTGAAAAGTTCTTGTTAAAAAGGTAAATGAAAAAAAAAAACATATTTCTCATCGACTTTTTTACTCTTTGACCCACTGTACCTTCGATATTAAGCCCATAATTTAAAAAATACTGACATACAGACAACAGTTTTGGAAATAAAACAGTGAAAACAGTTTTTAAATAATGTTGAGAAACTTTAAAAGTCAAATATTTTTCGGTGATCGAAAATAGTTCATTTTTTCTCAAAAAGATGGCATTAATTTCTTACTATGTACAAGGAAGTTTTTTAATAAAAGTTATTGTTTTATTATATATTCGTAGAGAATGTAGTGCTGGGATGATTATTAACTAAAATTTAAGTCAGTGAAACATTCCCTTTACCTACAGCATTTAACGAAATATCTCTAATTTTTATGAAAATTTTTGTGTTTTTGAACATATAACAAAAACGTCATGCCGATTTTGCCACTTTCTGAAAAGCAGTTGTAGAGTCCCATATATTTTCTTTAGATTTCAAAAATAAAAACTAGCGCGAATTCATAAATGAATCTAGAAAATCGAATTTTATAAAAATAGCAAATTCCTTCATCATAATTTTAATTGCAAAAAAGATCAATTGGGTTTAATTTTTTGAATTTTTTGAAATTGTGTTACATAAACGATAAAATAAACTTTATAACTGCAAAAAAATAATGATGTACCTTGTACGGTTTTTCAGAACTATAGAGTCAAATTTTGTAAAAACATATAAGAAAATTTTAAAGTAGTCGGTCATGCCAGACCATATGATACAAAGACAAATATTTTCTAAATTTTGTCGTCATAGAAACAGTTTCCCCAGACTTATATATTTAAGCTGTTTTCGTGATTTGGACTTACGAGTAAGTTTTAAATGTAGGACGATTATCCCGAAATTTAGTACATTGATAATAAACTTAAAATTATCATTATCTTCAGATTTACGATCGTTTTAGTGATTTTTGTCTCATTTAGTGTTTTTTTATAGAAGAGTTTGTATGGGAGCTATGGTCAAATGTGGACCAATTTCAAAGAAATTTGGTACAGTGATTTTTGATTACATAAGCAGTATTTTTTTTAATTTCATGAAAAAATATTGCTATTTGTGGCCAAAATATCGATTCCAGGAAGTGGGACCTATGGGAAGTACCATAAATACTCAGTGGCACATTTTCACTTCAGTGGATTCGTCAATAAACAGAATTGCCGCATTTGGGCGAATGAGAATCCAAGAGTGATTGTCGAAAAACCAATGCACCCACAAAGAGTGACTGTTTGGTGCGGTTTATGGGCTGGCGGCATCATCGGGCCGTATTTTTTCGAAAATGAGGCCGGTCAGGCAGTTACTGTGAATGCTGTTCGCTGTCGTGAGACGATAACGAACTTTTTATGGCCCGAATTGGAAGATATGGATGTGGACGATATGTGGTTTCAGCAGGACGGTGCCACTTGCCACACAGCTAACGAAACTTACAAGTGCTTTTAAAACAATAGGTTTTGTTGTAATTGTTTTCCCTGCAAATCATTAAACAAATATTTGAGCAAATACTTTCCATTCTTATACGTTCATTAATGAAATGAAAAGTACTTTTTTATCATTCTAAATAAGTAAATAATTTAAGACTACTTTAAATGTTTATTTCTTATGTTATGTTATGTCGTCGGCATATTCCAAATCCTCGAGTTACTTTAATGGTGTCCATTGGATACCACGTCTACCATTCAGTGCCGTGCGCATTATATTGTCGATGACAAGGATAAAAAGTATAGGTGATAATATACATCCTTGTTTTACTCCAGTAGTAACTTCGAACGGATTAGGCAATTTACCTTTATGTAAAACCCGGCATTTAAAGTCCACGTACATTGCCCGAATTAAGTTCAGAATTTTCGTTGGCATTTTACGGTTTTCTCAAATTCTCCATAGAGAGCTCCTGTTGACACTGTCGAAGGCCTTCATAAAGTCGATAAACGTTAGGTAAATGGGGGTGCGGAATTCATTACATTGCTCCAGTACTATTCTTACTGTATTTATTAGATCAACACAAGATATATTCTCTCGGAGCCCAAACTAATTTTCGCGTAGTGTTTTAGAAACTGCGTCAGACCTTCTAGTTAAAATTACTCGACTTAGTATTTTGCCGGTATTGGAAGAAGTATTATTTCCCTGTAGTTATTGCAGTCTTTGGAGTCACCCTTTTTTTCGCAGATAGTTCAACGTCACATAAAATCATCTCCGCTGAGATATTTTCATTGCCCGGGGCATTGTTGTGCTTAAGGCTTTTAATGGCATTCTTCACTTCTTGTACTGTTGGTGGGCTGTCTGAAATTCCATTGAATAAACAGTCATGGTTGGTATCGTTTTGCACTTCCGTCAGTGCTTCTAATCCAATGGGATTGTTTACAGTTGACTGGAAGTGTTCCATCCATCGTATTAATTGTTCATCCGGGGTTGAGAGAAGTGTACCGCTACTACTCAGAACGGGACTATTGGCGCCCTTGATATATTGTATTAGGTCCTTATGTCGCCTTTACTTGCAGCTGACTCAGCTTGGCTCGCTTGTTCATCTACCCACATTCCCTTGTCCCTCCTTGCAGACCTTTCTATTCTGTTGGATAGGTCACGGTATATTGTACTAAGCTCCTCAACATCCACGTTTGCATTTAACATTGAAAAAAACATTAATATTTGTCAATTAATCAATTCCTGGAAGTGGGACCTATGGGAGATACCATAAATAACGGATTGAGTGCCTAATTTCAATAGCCGTGGTCTTACTATCAAAATAATTATCTGTGCCAAATTTCATAAAATTATAATTAGCTGATTTTGACGAATTTCAATAGCCATTGTCCACCTAGCAAAAAAAAAAATGATCTATATCAAATTTCATCAAATTATCTTTAGAATTGGGACCTGTACTTTGATTACATGGATTACATGGGGGTCCAGCAAGCCAGACGGACGGATGGACGGACTGACATCGCTAAATCGACTCAGAAAGTGATTTTATTACACATTCGTAATATATATTAACACACACTTATAATACCCTATCTAGCTATGGTGGTGAAGGTTATAAAAAGCAGACATTTTAAGACCCAACTATTATCGTCTTATCTAAGTTATGCCTCTATTCTCGTAAATAAGCGATATGTTAAAACTTTCAAAACTTCACACACCTGTTCGACATCATTATAAAATCTGTTAAAATTTTGTAAATTGCATTATATTAAAACTATGTATGTTTGAAAGGCAGGCAACAGCTTCATCCAAAACAAGGAGATGTTGATGGGATTTATTAGGACTAATGATAATAATAACATTTAGTTTGATGTTAAGGTTATTTTGGATGAAAGCCAAAAACTGATGAGCCATATGGCTTCACCATATACAGAAGCATGAACTGACAATGATTGTAATAATATAAAGGAGTTCCTATGAATAATATGTTAAATAAATGATAGGACTAAATTAATAAATTCAAAAGCATATGAAATAATGATGATAAATTTTGGGAAAATTGTCCAACAAAAATCAAAGTCTTCTACAGTTTTAGTACTTAATATTTAAATTTAACATTTTCTTTACTTTAGAGATATCTTAAGAAATGCTTATAGTCCTTTAAATAACAAGAAAGAATATACCTTTTGTAAATACTTTAACAATTTCAATCAAATTTGTTTAAACTTTTAAATTTGTTGGCAAAGTTTTTAATGACTTTTAAACTATTCTAACTTGCATTTTGCTCTGCATGAAATGTTTATTTAACGAAGGCAAAGGAATAAGGATGTCGAATTTGGAATGTTTGCTGTTGTTATTGTTAGTGCTGATTTTGTTGTTTTTTTTTTTTTTTTTTGTTTGTATGTGCCAGTTATTCAAGGTGTGTTTAAGTTGTTGTCAAAAAAGTTTTCTATTTCCTTTTTGAATTGAGTTGGTAATTCTAAGCGACATCTAACCCAATGAATATTTGAGGAGGGAAATTATTGAGCTAGATTTTCAAAAGAAGGATATTTTTAAATGTTAACATTTATATTTTGTATAACATTTTGAATGATCTTCTTAATTTTTACAGGGACCGAAAATAGCTATATGTCTGTTCCGTACTTTAACGAAACAACCCAAATTTACTCAAACGTGTTTCCGTACAAATTTTTCAATAGAAATTGTTGTTTTTTGGGTAATTTCTGACAACTTCGGACTGTTTTGGGTAGTTTCGTTAGAGTACGGTGTAACGAAGTAAAACTCTCATTACATTATTTTTATTATGTTATTATATTTGGATTGTATTATTTTATTTAAGTATTGGAATTTATTACCTAAGTTAAGATTTTTAATGAAATGTAATTAATTTGCATATATTTTCTCTTATTTAAAAGAGTTTAGTTATAAGAGATTACAAAGTATAAGAGAATCTAGCATTCCGCTCTCTTACACAAAATCATACTGTGCTGATCACTACTATTTACTAAGACTATCACTGCTTCAGTTGGTCTTTGGCTGTTGTAGTGGGCGGACAGCTACTGCAAGTTTGCGACAGCTTCGGTAGCAGCCATTCACACACAACCAAACCTCAGCTCAGTAGTGGTAGTCCCTACTGGTTTTTATAGCCATAGGGATTAGTAGTAGTAGTGTACAGGGAAACTACTGGTATTGACAGCCATAGATCCCAGACACAGTAGATTATAGTGGTAGTGCAGAGTGGAATACTGGTTCTGACGGCCATAGCCCACAGGTTTTAGTCACTAATACACTAACAACCAAAAGAAAACCCACATTATTTAAGATAAGTATATCGGACAAAGCGGGGAAGTCTGGTACTGTCTTTCGACCTGGTCGTTTCTGCCTGTTTTTCTGGATCTGGTCGATACTATTAATATAAATTTAAGTAATTTTGTTAAGTTAAAATAAATAAATATCCTGTGAAATAAAAATCCTGGTCCTACTGAATTACTCCTGGCAAACTTGGTTATAACGGGAACAAACATATTATTTTTGATTATAAAAAGCAACCTCAAGGAAATGTCATAGAATAAAACCAAGTTTACCATGATGATTGCCTTGGACCAATTTTTCATAAAATGCGATGCTTTTTCAAAACCTGATTTTTATTTTTTTGAAAAAACAAGTGAGAAAGTGCTACAGTCGGTCAAGCCCGACCATAAGATACCCTTCACCACTAAGGTCAAAAGTGTTATTTTTTCTGTATAAAGACAAATATTTGCTAAATTTTACCGTCATACAAACATTTTCGCAAAACTTTTATAATAAAGCTGCTTCCGACATTTGGACTTATATGAGAGCTAGGGTCAAATGTGGACCGATTATCTCGAAATCTGGCAAATTGATTACAGTTGTTTCAAAAATTATGCGTGTACAAAATAAACTTAAAATTCCCATTATCTTCAGATTTACGAGCTTTTTAGTGATTTTTGTCTCATTTAGTGCGTTTTTAAAGAAAAGTTTGTATGGGAGCTATGGTCAAATGTGGACCGATTTTAACGAAATTTGCTACAGTGATTTTAGTTGACACAAGCATTATTTGACTTAAATTTCATGGAAAAATATTAATATTTGTGGCCAATATATCGATTCCGGGAAGTGGGACCATAGATAATCGACCGATTTTGACGAATTTCAACAGCCATGGTCCCATTATCAAAAAATTGATCTTTGCTAAATTTCATCAAATTATCTTTAGAATTGCGATCTGTAGTTAGATTACAAGGTTTACATGGAGGTCCAGCCGTCCAGCCAGCCAGCCAGACGGACGGACGGACATCGCTAAATCGACTCAGAAAGTGATTCTAAGCCTATTAATATACTAAAAGATGGGTCTAAGACAAATATTTCCATGCGTTACATACATCAGCACAAACTTATAATACCCTTTCCACCTATGGTGGTGAAGGGTATAAAAAATAACAGTTTTTTTTATTTTTATTTTTTTGAGCAAAAAAAAAAGTCAAAAATAACTTATATTTCTGCTCGAAAAAATAAAAGTCAAAAATAACTGTTGTTTTTTCTCAAATAAATAAAAGTCAGTAATAACTTTTATTTCTGCTCGAAAAAATAACTGTTACTTTTGCCAAAAAAAAAAATAAATAAAAGTCATCAAATAACTTTTATTTTTGCTTGAGAAAGTGAAAGTCCAAAATAACTGTTATTTTTTACCGAAAAAATAACTTTTATTTCTGCTCAAAAAAATAAAAGTAGAAAAAGTTTCTGACTTTTACGATAAAAGTTATAAGAGTTACGGTCCCTGATTTTTGTATTAATGACTTGGTTTTAAAAATACATTTACATATTTTCTGCTTTTTATTAAAATGATGACTATGCAATAAAATAGTTAAGACAATTGTATCTTAAACCCTTTACTGGGTTAGTTTTAATTGGCTGTTTTGTTTATTCCTGTTATCCCACTTGGAAAATAAACGCAAGTTTCCACTCAATTTCATCAAATGCAACAAATATGAAAAAAAAAACTTCATTGTATGAATTTCATACATCGTCTGTTATAAGAATGAATAAAATACATATTGAACATTTGCTAAAAGATTGTCATAACTAGATTATTAGGAATGGTATAAGTATTACTACTAGAAAACAGTCGGGGGAAAACTGTTTCCACTACAGAGATGTGTGATCATCAGGTGGCCGAAAGCTTCTCATATATGTATATGTGTTGTAATAAAAAAAATCAAAAAACCTTTAACGGACTATAGACCATTTGGAGGCAGTTATTATTATAATTGCATTTTAATGCCGGTATTAAGTCACCTAAACCTCT
The DNA here is from genome assembly GCA_933228675.1 of Stomorhina lunata. Classification (NCBI taxonomy): domain Eukaryota; kingdom Metazoa; phylum Arthropoda; class Insecta; order Diptera; family Rhiniidae; genus Stomorhina; species Stomorhina lunata. The sequence continues at coordinate 27,053 of CAKOFX010000018.1, forward strand.
AGGTATAGTGCTATAATTTATGTGATGGATAAATTTCTATAATATAAACAAAAAATACATTATTTGTGAATGCTGTGGCTAAGTTGGTTGGCACTTTAGCTACTACGCATTAAATATCACATTGACCCTGGATGTTGAAGAGACGGAAGTTCAACCGTCGCTTCAACATCAATTTATGTAATAATTAATTTCTATTTAAATTAGCATTAACACGCCGTCGATGTAAAAAAATAAAATTGGCTGTACAACAAATGATGCAACTTCGCTGTTCTAAAAATTGATACGACGTTTAATTAAAGTGTTATATAACATAAAACAAAGCTTAACGTATATTTTTAACCACCTTTTGCATTTCTACGATCCCCTCTCTTAAGAACGTAACTCAGTTCGTATATACTCTCGTACAAAAATGTACTTCTCGTACAAAGATATTGGGTAAGCTTGAAATCGGTAATAGATTTGCCAAAACCTATTGACAATATTTAAGACTAAGGACTACAGGCTTAGTAATTTTCCTTTAAGATTTGTGTCCTTTAATAGAGGAGGAAAATTAAACTAAAATCAAGACCCTTCAAGGCAATGTAGGTAACACAATACTAGAGAATTTATCGACTGGAGGAGCAGATGGAAATAACAGGTACACAGAATTTATACCAAATGCTAAGTTTCTATCTTCTTCTTTTTCTGTTATCCTTGACTCCCAGTGGAGCATAGGGCCTCTATCTAGTCTTATCAAATTCATAGACTTTCGTATTAAATTTTACTCACTCTTAAGCAATATTTGCATTCCGGATTTTTTTCTGACGCAAAGAGAAAACGGGCTCAGTGGGTAAAAAAATAGAAAAATAATTCAAGAACTTTTATATGTGAAATTATGAAATTTCACATAATTATTGAGGAGGAACGTTTGAGCTTAGCCTCTAGTCTTATCGGGAGGGGAGCTATATACTCTCAAAGTAGGGTATTTCGGATTTTTCAAAAATTATAAACTATCCAGTAGTTATATTTTTGATCCGATATATGAACGAAATCTGCTTCCTGAGATCTATACAAAAACAATGCTACAAGTATGTTTTATCTCCCACAGTTTAAGAGATATTTCAACTCTTTGACGACTTAGGCCTAGAACTTTTCTAATATAGGATCCACTTTTACAAAAATAAAAGAAGTGAGGAAGTGTAAGTTTTCAAAAAGAGTAAATTTTTTGCCGTTTTTTAGGCAAAAAAGAGATATAAAAAAAAATACTGAGAAACATATATAGTATTTGTAATTTTTGAAAAGACAACTTAATAAGGAAAACTATAAGTGGAACTATGATCCACAATTTTATTTTGTCTTGACGCAAAAGCCTCTTATATATTACCAATTTCTTACACTATTTCTCACTTTATGCCTAAAGTATGAAACACAATTGGAACGAACGACCAATTTTTCGGAACGAATATTCGTCGTTAGAAATAGAAGATATGGGTTTATATGAAAGTGCCCACAATAGATGCGTACGACGAAATTCGTCGTGCGTATCGAATAGTGCGATAGGTTTATTTCTATTTCATACGCAGACGAACGACGACTAAACTGGTTTAGAGTGGCTGTATTTCTTTTTCTGTTGTAAAGTATTAGAAATTGTATGTGTTTTTGTAAAATATGGTCACCTTATAAATTGTAAACAAAAAAATAATTATTTCAAATAAAATTAATTAAATATTTTCTTTTTGTGAAAAAATGAAAGAAAAAAATAAAAAAAATTGCAAATGTTGTGAGTGCGCGATATATACGAAAGTGTGCGTAATTTGTGCTAATGAAAAATAAACAAAAATGGCGTCAGCAACGTTTATTCGTCCCAAATGTGTTCAATAGACGAATATACAAGACGAATTTTTAAAGCCGAATTCGTCGTGCTGGACGAAATTAGTCATACGTCCCAATTGTGTTTCTACCTTAATTTTCTCCAATCATGAAGCTAGAATCGAAAATTCAAAACGAGTTTATCTATATATATAGTATATATATATATATATATATATATATATATATATATATATATATAGTTTATATATATATATATATATATATATATATATATATATATAGAATGGCTATCTCGAAATCAGCTCTAACAATTTTGACAAAATTAAGACACTGGGTACCTTTTTAGCCGTATAGATCGAATATGAAGGGACTTTTGGAAGTTTTACCGCTAATGGGATAAAAAAATTAAAATTACGTTTTGAACAGCTATGAAAATATGCGGACAGGTGTTTGGTACCTTTTTCAAACTAAAAAAAAAGGGTGAAAATAGTTTTCTGGGTACTTTTTCAACCCACTCTTATTTTTTAAACCAAAGAATATAAAAAGGAACTTTGTACTGCAGTCAATAGATGTGAAAGAAATATTGAACACGTATTTGGTACCTTTTTGATTTTGGTGCCAAAATGGGTAAAAAAGGGATAAAATCGTACCTCCCATAGGACCCACTTTCTGGAATTGATATATTGGCCACAAATATCAATATTTTTTCTTAAAATTGAAAAACCATAAGGCTTATGTAAACTTAAATCACTGTACCAAATTTCATTGAAATCAGTCCACATTTGACCATAGCTGCCATACAAACTCTTCTGTGAATACGCACTAAATGAGACAAAAATCTCTAAAACGCTGAAAAATCTGAAGATAATGAGAATTTTAAGTACATAATTTTTGTAACAACTGTAATCAATTTGCCAAATTTCGAGATAATCGGTCCACATTTTACCCTAGCTCTCATATTAGTCCAAATGACGGAAAAAGCTTAAATATATAAGCTTTGAGAAAATATTTGTATGATGGTAAAATTTACCAAATATTTGTCTTTATTCAGGGAAAATAACACCTTTGACCTTAGTGGTAAAGGGTATCATATGGTCGGGCTTGACCGACTCACTTTCTTACTTGTTTATAATAGAACATGTTTTCATATCATATCTCAGCTGTTGTACTTGAGAAAATTGACCCGGAAGCTGAAAAGCTTTAAAATTTCTTGTTTTGGTACTTCAAGAACCATTTTTATACATAAAAATTATAAAAACAACATACGGAACAATCGTAAGTTCGCGACCCGTACGTGCGCGACCGTAACTTATATTAAGTAGTTATGCACTCTTTCGGCATGTATTTATCCCTAAATACTTCTCTTCAGCGTCTAGACCTTGCACATTCAGATGTGATGTGATATTATTCATAAGTTATGAAGACTATTTGTTATTAGTACCTATTATCACTAAATGTTCAACGCTTTTTCAAACTTATCTACCCACCCTCGTACTTACTCCTTAGCAAAACAGCTCGTATGAGTATTCACATGTCTCCGAATGTTTAAAACAATATTTTGTTGCAGTTTTTATTTCTTGTCTATCAAATGATGACAGAACTGTCGCGTCAGCTTGTAATCAATGCCGTCGTCGTCGTACGGTTGTCACACAAACTTCAAACAAATAAGAAGGAAAACTTTTTCAAATACAAATATTGGTAACAACAATAGAAACAACAACAGCAACTACAAAAACAACAATATCAACAATAATAATGAAAACAATAACATTTATGGGCTGTACGAGTATTCGTATAATGTTGGAAATATGTTCGAACAAGAGTTTGCGGCCGAGAGTTACAACAATGGCGTGTTTTGTTTTGTTTCTTTCTTTTTTTGTTGTTGTTGCCCGAATATTTTAAACGGAAATAGGAAATGCAAAGTTTTTGTTGAAACATTTAACAAAAACAAGCAAAAAACGAAATAATCAATAGTATTTCTTTCATTTAGTTTTAAGTAAAAGGGAAATGTTTTAAATTTATTTTCAAATGGAACAACTCATTTGCATTTAGAGTATTTATGTGTTATTTTTAAATAAATGACTCTATTATAAGTATTAATGGGTATATAGTAAAGGAAATTATTTAAGTTTTAAATAATAGATATTTAAGGCAGTTTTTAGTCACTAAATGAAACTTTAAATTCAGAATTCAGTAAAATACTTTGAAGTATTTGGATAACATTTTCTAGGATCATACTCTGTATTACTGGTCATAGGTGATATAAAAGAAGTCACAAACGTGGAATTGCTAAGATTTGTTTTTAAATGTTCTTAATTTCGAGTGTCTCGAATATTTGTAATTGCTTCGTTATTTGTCGTGATGTGGAGACTTATCACTAAATTCCGATTTGCACATGGGATCATACAGTTTGTATTTCTGATTCTTTGTTATGTCCATCCAAAATTTTTTTTCAGTTTATATAGTATCAACTGCTCTACCCAAATATATCTCACTCAATATCTATGAAAATTACATTCCCCAGATATCGTAATGTCGAGGCGGCAGTCTTATGCATTAAACACATAGACAACAGCAGGCTACGGGCTACAACCTGTCAAAATTAGAATACATGCATTCAAATAGAAATAAATTTTTTAGAGTCGACACAGCTACACGACAACCGACCACCGTTGTAGCTATAGCTAAAATTAAACTATTTTCTATTTTTGTTGGCGACAATAATATATTTAGTGCTGTCAACACCATATAATATTGAAATAAATGAGCGATTTAAACCACTAGACTTTATTTACCATAAATACAATAGGGAGAATTTATGTAAACAATTTACATACTTATCAAATATATATATATATATTTAATGTATATAATAATATCTAATAAAATAGTATATAAAAATTTGTATTTATATAACTCTAATTCAATACAAGTAAAATTTTAAAAAGTTATTTTGTCTAACTCACCGCTATTTGTGCTAGAGCTACGTAGTTCATGTTATATAAAAGACCAGTATGTCCTTTATAAAATTCATTATATAAAAGAGCATACTTATATCTATATTGTTTTAAGATATGCCAATTTTTATAAAAAAAAGTCGGTTGCAGAAATAAGTTTATAGTATATTAGCTCTTAATCCATTATAATGAATATGATATAGAATATATAAGAATATAAAAGATATTTTCAGTAGCTTTTGTTTGATACCAATAAAGTTAATATCGGATATAAACTTCTAAAGTTATACCGTATTATTCTTGAAATTTAAAAAGCCCATAACTCTTAAACTATTAGAGATCACACCAAAATCTTTCTATAATTTTTTTTTGATATAGACATACCATCAGGTACAGGAGGTTAATTAATAAAATGAATTTATGTCGTTTTTATCAAAATTTAAATTGTTATTTTGTCCATCTTATAAACGCGATATTGGCACCACTCATAAACAGGTGTTTCGAAATGTAGCTGCCATCTTAAATGTAGCTGCCATCTTAAATGAATAATTAAGTAGCTGACTACGAGGCGACGATTACAGCCAACGACTTTTGTAGTCGGTGTTCGTGTAGCCTGCTGTTGTCTATGTGTTTAATGCATTAGGCCGACGTTGTTGGCCAAACTGAAGCCAGACAAACTAAGCTACTGCTGCCGGGTGAGTCTAGGCAATCTTGGAATTTCTTGTGGTGTTACGAATGAGGAACATGACAATTAATCTACTCTTAACCTAGACCACAATAAATTTCAATAAATAAAATGATAAATATTGCTCATATTAAAGCTGGTGATGACATAAGAACTCTTTTTCGTTATGTACTCCTCTTATCCTTTTTATCTAAAAAGTTACAGAACAAAGAGTTATTATTCTAGAACGGAATGAAGAACTCCCCTATATTAAGCTGCCAGTTGATCCTTGTAAAGAAACCCACCTCTTTCTCCATCAGTTTCACAATGCCCTGCAACTTCATATGACCGAGGGGATCTGGTGATGATATATGAACCTGGCTCATTATATCGGGTGGTTAAATTGTAAGGGCCGATGTTGAAAGTGAACCACACCTAAACGCCAAGTTTTTTTCCGAATTTTATTTGACATTTCTCTATTTCAGACATACTCAATTTGAACCATGATGAGATACACAATCCAACAACGTGTTAAGGTTATCTAGACTTATTATGAAAATGGTCGTTCAAATCAAAATGCATATCGAGCACTTCGTGATTTTTTTGGTCAATTTGATCGTCCAAATGTGCGTACAATCGGAAAAATCGTGGAAAAATTCGTGCAAACCGGGTCTGTAGAAGATGTGAGAACACCAGTGCATGCTCGTACAGCTCGTACTGCAGAAAATATTGCTGCTGTTCGCGATAGTGTGGCTGAAGAGCCGTCCACCTCAACTCGTTGTCGTGCACAACAATTGCACCTCTCACGCTCGTCATTGATGAACATTATGCATAAAGACTTGCGTTTACACGCTTACAAGGTTCAATTGGCTCAAGAACTAAAGCCTCTTGACCATTCCAAATGTCGTGAATGGACAGAATGGTGGCAAGAAATGGCAACAGTGGATGATCAATTTTCGAAGAAAATCATCTTCAGTGATGAGGCATATTTTCACCTCAATGGATTCGTCAATAAACAGAATTGCCGCATTTGGGCGAATGAGAATCCAAGAGTGATTGTCGAAAAACCAATGCACCCACAAAGAGTGACTGTTTGGTGCGGTTTATGGGCTGGCATCATCATCGGGCTGTAGTTTTTCCAAAATGAGGCCGGTCAGGCAGTTACTGTGAATGGTGTTCGCTATCGTGAGATGATGACGAACTTTTTATGGCCCGAATTGGAAGATATGGATGTGGACGATATGTGGTTTTAGCAGGACGGTGCCACTTGCCACACAGCTAACGAAACAATGGCTCTTTTGCGCAACAAATTCAATGGCCGTGTTATCTCACGTAATGGCGATGTCAATTGGCCGCCAAGATCATGTGATTTGACACCGTTGGACTTTTTTCTTTGGGGTTATTTGAACGTCGATAAGCCAGCAACAATTAAAGAGCTAAAGGATGAGATAATTCGACACATTAACGGCATAGAACCTCCATTATGCCTCAGGGTCATCGAAAATTTGGACCATCGGATGGAGGTGTGCCGCCGTGGTCGCTGCGCCCATTTGGCCGATATTTTGTTCTATACATAATTGAGTAATACCAGTATATCATAATTAAATAAAATTACAATAATTTCCTAAATAGTTTGTGTTTTATTCAAAATCAACATCGGCCCCTGAAATTTAACCACCCGATAGAATCCTCCAACTAATCTAAAAATTACACAACACAGAGTTTTTTATAACGGAGTAATGAACATCTCCTGCCATTATAGTTTTACGATCGCCGAGTAAAGATGGTGGAATTTTCAACTGACGTCAATTTCCCATATTAAGTGACCTTTGATTCCGATTTGCGAGGTTTCTCAATGCTGACTACTTTGAACTTCATATATAATCTGTCCGTTTGGATCTCTCATTTCTTCGTAGGTATATCAGAAAATAAAACTCTATAAGGTGTTTTCTTTTTATATTGGCAGTTATTATTGTCTTGGATGTCAAGTATGTAATGATCCCGACCTATTTTTAAATCAATGCCACAGAAAAATGCATGTCCCATGTATGAGGTTTGAGAGTAACTATTGCGGGCAGTGTCAGGCCAAACTAATCTGCATTCTACTGCAAAAAGACTTCTGGTGCATATACTAATTCCAGATGAGTTTGGACTCTTTTTGAATTGATAGTAATGGTATAAATTTCAAATTTGGTAAGGAAGTCCTCCTGAACGCAGATATTAATGATAGGGTTCAGGATGACTTCGATGTAAAAATCGTTCCAATAAGTAAAATTATAAAGATTTTCTTCTTCTGTTATCCTTGACTCCCAGTAGAGCGGAGGGCCTCTTAGTTTCTTTCATTTGAATGTTCTCGCATAGATGAAGCACCTCCAAAACCCTTGTACCAGCTGCCGTAGCGGGGGGATTTCTTAGGGGTGTTACCCCTTGAATAAGTATATTATGTAATATTGTTTCTTTTTTTGCTTTAAACCATTGGTGCCCAAAATCAAAATGCTTTTGTATTGGTGAGAAAATGAAACAAATTTAAAGGTACAGTAAAACGCAAAAGTTAACGAAAAAGTTTTGATAAAATTGTAATTAAAAACAAGAATAATATTTTTTATTTTAAAGAATCTTATCAAATTTTTAATCATTATGTATTTCCTCTTTTATCCATTATTTAAATTTTTTCAAATATATATTTTTCTTTTCGGAAGAAATCTAATTTTTGTCATCTTCATTATATTTTTGCATATCGCTATGAAAAACACTATAATGTCTTTTGATAACACAATCCCAGTGCCCTTTAAATGTTTTTAAACACAAAAGGCATTGAGGATTACCAAATCCATTATTTATCACGAAATGGTAACATCTTTTGTTACTCACTGTTTTTTAAAAACAAGCAAAGCATCCGCTAAGCATGTGTCATGTTTGCCGTCTGAAAGACAACTGAATTCAAAGAGCATAACAAAGTGGTGGGTGTCGCCAATAATCAATTGCTGTATGAAATGAGCACCTCTGGTCCAAAGACAAAAGTCATGTTTGTATTGAAAGACAGACACCCATTTGCAGTTGCAACTAACATGTTGAACAGATGCTGTACTTTCGTACTTTACCAAGTTCATTTATATAAGACCCTTAAAACAAATACATTAGAATGGCTTAAAGATAGCTCCCTTTCATATAAGCCCCGATCTAGAATCCCACACGGGTTGTTTACCGCATCTTAACCTATGTTGCTCAGATAACCGGGATGTACCACGAGGAGATAAGAGTTGAAATTGTATACAGTTCTTAGCTGGTAGCTGGTTACGCCAGGAATTGGCTGCTTTCCATAACATCCCAAAAAAAGATTCCTGATATCACAATAAAGCATTCAGATTTGATTAGATCTACTTAAGAATGAAACTAGTCTCCTTTGAAATAGGAAGAGGTCGAAATATTGGCTAACTTTTCTAATATAAATATCTTAACTATCACCCTGAATCAAGCTTCTTGAAATAAACTATCAGGAAATGTAAAAACAAAGACCCTGTTACGAAAGGAACGTTTAGTGAAGTTATAAGGACTGCTAACTGCTGTGTCTTACAAAGCTTCGTCATACAAAAAGTCAGACTTAGAAAAACATTTTTAATGGCTTGAAGGTTAAATCTAAAACTAGCAGGCTTTGAAAAATACTGATAACGTTACCTCCTGTTGCAATCAAATTTAAAAAGCTGCAATAACACGCTGTCGATGTAAAAGAAATAAAATTGGCTGTAGAACAATAAAACAATAAAAATAGACATGACGTGCAATTATAGTTTACAATCAGCAAATTTGCTTCAAATTTTGTACAAAAAGTAATACATAGCTCTTTTAATATGAAAACCTGCTAAATCACTTTTACAGGAGATAAAAATTAGCATTTAATATCTAACATAATACTAATAGTTTGTAATTATTTGTTTTTCACAAACTAGCCCACTGTGGCATGTTAAATCAATTGAAATTAAAAATCTATTTTTCTCTCGCCTGTCAGATTCTTTTTTTACTCGATTCAGTTTCACACACATAACAATCACATAACAATCATTTAATGCTGATTGACATTAAAGATGTCACAAAATCATAATGAAACAATCGTGTGAAAAAATCTACAATTTGTTACGTCTTTTTTTGCGATCGAATACAAAGTGAAAATTTATGTTCAATGTGAAGTTTTTTTCGAGTTATTTACATCGTCAGTTAAAAATTCAATACTTCTTTCATATTTTCAATACAATTGTTCATATCATATTCATGACTTCGGTATTCCTCTGAGATGTCAAGTCAATTGCGGCAATGAGTTATGGATTTTGGTGTCAGTGTCACTAGTGATTTAAAAGTGAGGGTGTTAAAATTTTTTTTGTAGGTAAACCGAATGTATCCCAGCAAAACTTTAGTAATGGCAAGTACTCTGATAACTAGTTACCTTGTAACGACTACAACATACCATCCGAATAAATAATAAGTTATTGCAGAAGTACTTATTTGTAATTAAGATGGTAATTTAAACTGAATGGCCCCGGTTCAAATCCCACCAAGGGCAACATTTTTTTTAGTTTTTTTTTATTAAAAGAGTCTTTTTAAATGATTTTTGAATTTTAAGAACTTAAATATTATCTTCTGTAAAAAAAAATTGTAAAGCTAACTCACGTTAATGAAAAAATACCATCATGAGTAAATTTTGATTATGTAGGAGATGTTGAATAGCAAACACGATTCTAATTGGTCTTAACTTGGTAAGCCCAACTTATCTGGGTCATCCTTCATCTCAACTGTGGACACACACCTCCTCATGGTATCACCCGGGGAGCTAGTTTAACACCCATTAATATCGTGAGTTAACATGTTCCGAGAGTTGTCCCATAAGATCGATAAAAATGGGTTAGGATTACGGGCTAGTAACCCTCTCTTGAAAAAAAAATACAATGAAGAGGATAAAATTAGAATTGAAATGTCCCACTACCTAATGTTAGAGGAGGATGTCCGAAGCTTCGATAGAAAGACCAAGTAGAGGAACATTTTTCAAAGCTTGGCCTATAAAACTAGAGAATATTCGCACAAGATCGAAATCCATGGAATTCTTAAATATGCTCGTACTTTGACCTTAAAAGGTTGTAACATTTAAGTAAGTAAGAGTCAATCTTATGTAAAAACTTATACAAAAAAGAAGATTTAAATTGCTAAAGTTATAAAATAATTTTAAAAAAGTTTTAAAATAATTACAAAAAATCGTATAAAAATATTTTTCCAAAAATTACAACAAAGCCAAAAAAAAAGCAGGGAAAAACAAAGTTATTTTCACATGATTTTGGATCTAAAAATAAAAATTGTTTATATTAATTATAAGCTGCTAAGTTTTCAACATATGAAGTAGCTCAGTGGAAGAGTCTCTGCCTAGCTGTCGGAGGGTCTGGGTTCGAGCCCCCATGGGATCATAAAAAAATTTTGTATTTCGTTTAAAAATATATGTTTTTAATAAAACAACAACAAAAAAGTTGTTGCTGTTGTTGTTGTTTCTTTCAAATTGCTTACCCAAGACATTACTTTTCTGCAATTGGTAAGTACTTGCCTCCAATGACATCCTCATGTTAATGTTATGACTTAAACAGCGAATGAGTAAGTAGTTCGTGTTCAATAGTTTAACTGTTTGAGTCATTATTTGGTAATGAAAAGTTTTCCTGGGTATGTTATTTAGTCATGTTTAATCGAACAATTTATATAACAGATATCACTTTTATGAAAAAATCTGAAATAGCATAAAATTTTAAGAAATTTATATGTAATCCCAAGAACACAGTGTTTTATTTGGTTAATTTCCAATTTTAGCTAAAATCTGAAAACACTCTCTGATATTCATTATACCCTTCACCACAATAGGTGGAAAGGGTATTATAAGTTTGTGCTGATGTATGTAACGCATAGAAATATTTGTCTTAGACCCACCTTTTAGTCCGCGATGTCCGTCCGGCTGGCTAAAGATAATTTAATGAAATTTGGCACAGATCATTTTTTTGATAATGGGACCAAGGCTATTGAAATTGGACAAAATCGGTCCATTATTTATGGTACCTCCTATAGGTCTCCGGGAAGTGGGACCTTATTGATTGACATATTGGCCACAAATATCAATATTTCATGAAATTTAAAACAAATACTGCTTATATAAACTAAAATCACTGTACAAAATTTTGTTGAAATCGGTCCACATTTGACTATAGCTCCCATACAAGCTCTTCTTTAAAAACGCACTAAATGAGACAAAAACAAGTAAGAAAGCGCTATAGTCGGTCAAGCCGACCATACGATACCCTTCACCACTAAGGTCAAAGGTGTTATTTTTCCTGTATAAAGACAAATATTTGCTAAATTTTGCCATCATACAAACATTTTCTCAAAACGTATATATTCAACCTGTTTCCGTCATTTGGACTTATATGAGAGCTAGGGTCAAATGTGGACCGATTATCTCGAAATTTGGCAAATTGATTACAGTTGTTACAAAAATTATGTATGCATTATCTTTAGATTTACGAGCGTTTTAGTGATTTTTTGTCTCATTAAGTGCGTTTTTGAAGAAAAGTTTGTATGGGAGCTATGACCAAATGTGGATCGATTTCAACGAAATTTGGTACCGTGATTTAGGTTTACATAAGCAGTATCTGTTTTAAATTTCATGAAAAAATATTGATATTTGTGGCCAATATAGCAATTTCGGGAAGTGGGACCTATGGGAGGTACCATAAATAATGGACCGATTTTGACCAATTTCAATAGCCATGGTCCCACTATCAAAAAAATGATCTCTGCCAAATTTCATCAAATTATCTTTAGAATTGCGACCTGTAGTTTGATTACAAGGTTTACGTGGGGGTCCAGACAGGCAGCCAGCCAGCCAGACGGACGGACGAACGGACATCGCTAAATCGACTCAGAAAGTGATTTTAAGTCTATTGGTATACTAAAAGGTGGGTCTAAGACAAATATTTCTATGCGTTACAAACATCAGCACAAACTTATAATACCCTTTCCACCTATGGTGGTGAAGGGTATAAAAACACTAAAACGCTTGTAAATCTACAGATAATGAAAATTTTGAGTTTATTTTTTGCATACATAATTTTTGTAACAACTGTAATCAATTGGCCAAATTTGAAGATAATCGGTTCACATTTGACCCTAGCTCTCATATAAGTCCAAATGACGGAAACAGGTTAAATATATAAGTTTTGTGAAAATGTTTATATGATGCCAAAATTTAGCAAATATTTGTCTTTATACAGGAAAAATAACACCTTTGACCTTAGTGGTGAAGGGTATCGTATGGTCGGGCTTGACCGACTATAGCGCTTTCTTACTTGTTTTTATTCTCCGTTTGTTAATTCAACTAAATTCAATAAAAAGCTAAAAAAAATATTTCTAAAAAAATCCCTAAAACCATTCAAATCGTTATCGATATGTACTACAAGATAAATGCAAATTTTTAGTACAATTTCCTCTTATCTAATAAATAAAGACAGACCGACATATCTAGTTAGACACCATCTATCTATCGTATAGCATCGATACCCTCTTAACATTTAACTAAATTGAAAACAATAGCGGAAGCATCATTGTCCATTGCACCCACATTTAACTGTCAATATCTTGTTGCATAAATCCTTGCACTACAATTTTTTTTTCAATTTGTCCATCAACTGTGTTCAACTAACCAAAAAACAATTGTTAGAATTTATTTGGAGTTTTTTCGTGAACGAAAATTTTAAAAAATATAAAGTATACTAAATATATTATAGCGTTTGTTAGATATAACCGGAAAATAGATGATATTGTGAACCGCTGTGGTATAGCAGGTTAGTCATCCGCCTAGCATACTAGAGGTCCCAAGTTCGATCCCCGCCCAGACCCACTTGAAAATAATAAATATTCAAAAGAAGCAGCGATTCATCCTATAACTCAGCTAGCCACTGGTTATTGAGTATTAGGCCATAGAATAAATAAATACCTAGAAAGTCAACGAAACGTCAAAGTACACCTGGGACCTGTCAATAGTACGGATCAGTAATAGTGTATTGGTAAGCCTAAAAAGAGCTTTTACTTTTCTTAATGAATACAAACAGTTGCACAAAAAAGTATGATATGATGGGACGAAAATTTTCTTCAAGATTTTCTCCGTAATTTTAAGAAATTTTCTTGAGAAATCCATATTTTAAGGTATAGAATGAGTTTTACTTGATTTTAGGATAATTAAAATCTATAAACAATTTTTTATTCTAAATTTCATTATTTTTTTTAATACCAAAAATTGCAGCCCTACTTGTTCAATACAAATTGAGCAAAAACAAAAAAAAAGAATGTCGAAAGAAAACAAAATAAAAAATTTTCAGTTTGTAAAAAATAAAAAGTGTTTCGACATCAAAATAATGTTAAAATATTTAAAAAAAAATAACATTTTATGTGTACAATTTAGAACAATGCGTTTCATTCAAAATAACGCGTAATTTTTCAAACAAAATTTTGAGTACAAAAAGCTTTTCTGTTTGTCAAAAAAGCTTTCATTTCGTGTACGTGTGATTTAGTAGAATACTAAATTTTAGTGGATCAGCTGACGACCTTCTATATATTCTTCTATGTATTAGGCTATGTAAAACTTCTCTAACTAATGCATTTGCCGTTCGGAGCCGGAGTTAAAATGTAGGTCCCTTTCAATAAGCCTAAAAATAAATCGGATGCAACATATTGTCTGAGAGAAGTTAAATGGATTGTTGTCGGGGAATTATTAAAGACTAAATAACCTTTCTACCAATTTTTTTACCAAAATTATAGAAAAAAAGAAAGTGAACTGTTATATATTAGTTGTTTTTATAAACAGAACTGTAATTATTATTATTTCGATGGGTACAAATATATAGTAGAGCTTTGATCGAAATCGAATATCATTAACCCTATTATTAATAGGATCAAAAATAATTTTTTTTAATATTAAATTTTTTCAAAAAAGGTACTAAAATTACATGTTTTTAATATATTTAAATAAAAATTCAACAAATCGTTCAAAGAGCCTTTAATTACATTTTTATACAATTTAACCCTTGCGTACCCATAGGCTCAAAATTATTCTACTTTTAAACTGACAAACAACTACTGAAGTTTGTATAATATGAGTGCTAAAATATGCTTCTAAAAGCTTGTTTCTGTCATATTTATTTTAGAAATTATTTCTCAAATAACCAGGGGAAAATTAACTTTTTATAGGAAATTTTTCAAAAATTTTTTTTTTATAGGAATTTTTCAAAAATTTACTTTTTATAGGAAATTTTTCAAAAATTTACTTTTTATAGGAAATTTTTCAAAAATTTACTTTTTATAGGAAATTTTTCAAAAATTTACTTTTTATAGGAAATTTTTCAAAAATTTATTTTTTATAGAAAATTTTTCAAAAATTTACTTTTTTTAAAGGAAATTTTTCAAAAATTTACTTTTTTTAAAGGAAATTTTTCAAAAATTTACTTTTTTTAAAGCAAATTTTTCAAAAATTTACTTTTTATAGGAAATTTTTTAAAAATTTACTTTTTATAGGAAATTTTTGAAAAATTTACTTTTTATAGGAAATTTTTCAAAAATTTACTTTTTATAGCAAATTTTTCAAAAATTTACTTTTTATAGGAAATTTTTCAAAAATTTACTTTTTTTATAGGAAAATTTTCAAAAATTTACTTTTTATAGCAAATTTTTCAAAAATTTACTTTTTATAGGAAATTTTTCAAAAATTTACTTTTTATAGGAAATTTTTCAAAAATTTACTTTTTATAGGAAATTTTTCAAAAATTTACTTTTTATAGGAAATTTTTCAAAAATTTACTTTTTATAGGAAATTTTTCAAAAATTTACTTTTTATAGGAAATTTTTCAAAAATTTACTTTTTATAGGAAATTTTCAAAAATTTACTTTTTTTATAGGAAATTTTCAAAAATTTACTTTTTTTATAGGAAATTTTCAAAAATTTACTTTTTTATAGAAAATTTTTCTAAATTTTACTTTTTATAGGAAATTTTTCAAAAATTTATTTTTTTTTATAGGAAACTTTTCAAAAATTAACTTTTTATAGGAAATTTTTCAAAAATTTACTTTTTATAGGAAAATTTTCAAAAATTTACTTTTTATAGGAAATTTTTCAAAAATTTACTTTTTATAGGAAATTTTTCAAAAATTTACTTTTTATAGGAAATTTTTCTAAAATTAACTTTTTATAGGAAATTTTGCAAAAATTTACTTTTTATAGGAAATTTTTCAAAAATTTACTTTTTATAGGAAATTTTTCAAAAATTTACTTTTTATAGGAAATTTTTCAAAAATTTACTTTTTTTAGGAAATTTTTCAAAATTTATTTTTTCATAGGAAATTTTTCAAAAATTTATTTTTTCATAGGAAATTTTTCAAAATTATTTTTCAAAAACTATAAAAAAAAGTAAATTTTTGAAAAATTTCCTATAAAAAGTAAATTTTTGAAAAATTTCCTATAAAAAGGAAATTTTTCAAAAATTTTCTTTTTATAGGAAATTTTTCAAAAATTTACTTTTTATAGGAAATTTTTCTAAAACTTATTTTTTATAGGAAATTTTTCAAAAATTTACTTTTTATAGCAAATTTTTCAAAAATTTACTTTTTATAGCAAATTTTTCAAAAATTTACTTTTTATAGGAAATTTTTCAAAAATTTACTTTTTTTATAGGAAATTTTTCAAAAATTTACTTTTTATAGCAAATTTTTCAAAAATTTACTTTTTATAGCAAATTTTTCAAAAATTTACTTTTTATAGCAAATTTTTCAAAAATTTACTTTTTATAGGAAATTTTTCAAAAATTTACTTTATATAGGAAATTTTTCAAAAATTTACTTTTTAAAGGAAATTTTTCAAAAATTTACTTTTTATAGGAAATTTTTCAAAAATTTACTTTTTATAGGAAATTTTTTAAAAATTTACTTTTTATAGAAATTTTTTCAAAAATTTACTTTTTATAGGAATTTTTTCAAAAATTTACTTTTTATAGGAAATTTTTCAAAAATTTACTTTTTATAGGAAATTTTTCAAAAATTTACTTTTAATAGGAAATTTTTCAAAAATTTACGTTTTATAGGAAATTTTTCAAAAATTTACGTTTTATAGGAAATTTTTCAAAAATTTACGTTTTATAGGAAATTTTTCAAAAATTTACGTTTTATAGGAAATTTTTCAAAAATTTACGTTTTATAGGAAATTTTTCAAAAATTTACGTTTTATAGGAAATTTTTCAAAAATTTACTTTTTATAAGAAATTTTTCAAAAATTTACTTTTTATAAGAAATTTTTCAAAAATCTACTTTTTATAGGAAATTTTTCAAAAATTTACTTTTTATAGGAAATTTTTCAAAAATTTATTTTTTACAGGAAATTTTTTAAAAATTTACTTTTTAAAGGAAATTTTTCAAAAATATTCTTTTTTTATAGGAAATTTTTCAAAAATTTACTTTTTATAGGAAATTTTTCTAAAATTTATTTTATATAGAAAATTTTTCAAAAATTTACTTTTTTATAGGAAATTTTTCAAAAATTTACTTTTTATAGGAAATTTTTCAAAAATTTACTTTTTATAGGAAATTTTTCAAAAATTTACTTTTTATAGGAAATTTTTCAAAAACTTACTTTTTATAGGAAATTTTTCAAAAATTTACTTTTTATAGGAAATTTTTCAAAAATTTACTTTTTATAGGAAATTTTTCAAAAATTTACTTTTTACAGGAAAATTTTCAAAAATTTACTTTATATAGGAAATTTTTCAAAAATTTACTTTTTAAAGGAAATTTTTCTAAAACTTATTTTTTATAGAAAATTTTACAAAAATTTACTTTTTTTATAGGAAATTTTTCAAAAATTTACTTTTTATAGCAAATTTTTCAAAAATTTACTTTTTATAGCAAATTTTTCAAAAATTTACTTTTTATAGGAAATTTTTCAAAAATTTACTTTTTATAGGAAATTTTACAAAAATTTACTTTTTTTATAGGAAATTTTTCAAAAATTTACTTTTTATAGCAAATTTTTCAAAAATTTACTTTTTATAGGAAATTTTTCAAAAATTTACTTTTTATAGGAAATTTTTCAAAAATTTACTTTTTATAGGAAATTTTTCAAAAATTTACTTTTTTTATAGGAAACTTTTCAAAAATTAACCTTTTATAGGAAATTTTTCAAAAATTTACTTTTTATAGGAAATTTTTCAAAAATTTACTTTTTATTGGAAATTTTTCAAAAATTTACTTTTTATAGGAAAATTTTCAAAAATTTACTTTTTATAGGAAATTTTTCAAAAATTTACTTTTTATAGGAAATTTTTCTAAAATTAACTTTTTATAGGAAATTTTGCAAAAATTTACTTTTTATAGGAAGTTTTTCAAAAATTTACTTTTTATAGGAAATTTTTCAAAAATTTACTTTTTTTATAGGAAATTTTTCAAAAATTTACTTTTTTTATAGGAAATTTTTCTAAATTTTACTTTTTATAGGAAATTTTTCAAAAATTTACATTTTTTATAGGAAATTTTTCAAAAATTTACTTTTTATAGGAAATTTTTCAAAAATTTACTTTTTTTTATAGGAAATTTTTCTAAAATTTACTTTTTATAGGAAATTTTTCTAAAATTTATTTTTTATAGAAAATTTTTCAAAAATTTAATTTTTACAGGAAATTTTTCAAAAATTTACTTTTTATAGGAAATTTTTCAAAAATTTACTTTTTATAGGAAATTTTTCAAAAATTTACTTTTTATAGGAAATTTTTCAAAAATTTACTTTTTATAGGAAATTTTTCAAAAATTTACTTTTTATAGGAAATTTTTCAAAAATTTACTTTTTTTAGGAAATTTTTCAAAAATTTACTTTTTATAGGAAAATTTTTAAAAATTTACTTTTTATAGGAAATTTTTAAAAATTTACTTTTTATAGGAAATTTTTCAAAAATATACTTTTTTAGGGAAATTTTTCACAAATTAACTTTTTAGGAAATTTTTTCTAAAATTAATTTTTTATAGGAAATTTTTCTAAAATTAACTTTTTATAGGAAATTTTTCAAAAGTTTACTTTTTATAGGAAATTTTTCAAAAATTTCCTATTTTTTAATAGGAAATTTTTCAAATATTTACTTTTTATAGGAAATTTTTCAAAAATTAACTTTTTATAGAAAATTTTTCAAAAATTTACTTTTTATAGGAAATTTTTCTACAACTAACTTTTTATAGAAAATGTTTTTAAAATTAACTTTTTATAGGAAATGTTCCTAAAATTAATTTTTTATAGAAAATTTTTTAAAAATATACTTTTTAAAGGAAATTTTTCAAAAATTTACTTTTGATAGGAAACTTAAGATTTAATTTATTAAAACGCAAATCCCTTTATATCTCAATTTAAAAAAAAATGGACTTAATCCACCTTCAAAATAAGGCCTTCAATATTCAACAGCCAAATTTTTTCTTATACATCGACACCGTGTTTCTGTGGGACTTGATATGGTGATATCCCTTCCGGCGTTCTACTGTGCTCTGTTATTCATTTGAGCTCCTGTGTAGGGTATCTTGTGTTCAATTCTGTATATCTTTTTATATATTTTATTTTGCGATTTGTTTTCGAAGATTCTGCTTGAATTTCAGTATCAATAAACACTTCAAATGCCAAAAAAAAACATGGAGATTTGGCAATAGCATGAAAAAAAGCGAAAGGATAAATGGCTCAATATTCGAAAAAATGCAAATATGAATAAAAATGTTGAAGCATTAAAATACACAAAAATCAAGTAAAACAATTGAATTTACGAAAAATTTATGTTTGCAAGAAAATATAACAAATAATAAAATAACAAAAAATTGATGATGAAAACGGAACAAGAATTTGTATTTGATGTACCTAAAGAGTTGTGTAACTTGGTTTGTTTTTGAAGGTAAAAAAAGGAATGAATATTCTGGTTAAATTTAATACAAAATCTTAATTGGAGCTTTCTTTGGTTTTTTTTAATAGAAATAAAATAACGTAAAAGCTATTTAAATAATTTTACTTGAATTTAAATTTTTCATGAATAAAATCTTTATACTTTGCCAATAAATTATCCACACAATTAACCACAAAACAGTTTTTTTCCAAACATTTAAGTTTTTCATTTATCCTCGAAAAAAATTCAAATACCACAATAATGAATAAATTTATTTATACGCTTTTTGTAGCTGCATTTAGCATTTTAATATTCTGCGTCAAATATTTAACACAAAATTGAATGAATGAGTGAGTGAGTGAAAGACAGACTGACTAACTGACATACCAACAGCAGCCACGGAAAGCTTTAATAGACGTCCTGGCTGTAACAGGCAATATCATTAAAAGAATCTAGAGGAAAGAGGAACAAACTAAAAATCAACTTGGCAGCTTAAATTGTAAATAATGCAAATTTGATTAAAATCACAAACGTCAACTGCAAATGACAGAAAATACTGTGTATATGAGACCAATACAAACATACCAACACACCCATACTCACTTTCACCCTCCTTCCCATATAATTCCCTTTCACACCCCAGGATTTCGTAAGCCAATACTCCGATGCAATTCAATATCTTTGGGGCATTTTGTGGGAAGCTGAAATGCTCTTAACATTATCGTTATCTCTTCTACTTGTTTTATCGTTCATTGCTCGTCATTCATTCATTTATACCGTCCGTCCTTCTGTTTATTTGCTGTTGCCTTAATTCTCCTCCTGCAAAGTTAGTCACCGCAAGGCAAGTATGCGTGTAATCCTTGCTAATCATTTTAAATTTGACATCCAGCTTATAGCTTCATTCTAACGTCCTCTTTTTATACCCTTCACCAATAGGTGAAAGGTTATTATAAGTTTGTCATTCAGTTTGTAATTTGTTCATTATTCGTCTTAGACATCATAAAAATTATACCGATCGACTCAGAATCAGAGAATTAGAATTAGCCATGTCTGTCTCTCTGTTGAAATCAAGTTTGTGGAGCTCCTGGTGGGTGTACCCAGAATTATACACCAGATTTTAGGAAGTTTCCCTACGCAGTATATATCATTAAAATTTGTCCATAAATACCCGAGATATCGCTAAAATACGAATTTATTTTTTTTTTTTTTAAATACACCCAGCAAAACTTTGGTAATGGCAAGAACTCTGATAACTGGTTACCTTGTAACGAATACAACATACCATCCGAATAAATAATAAGTTATTACAGAAGTACTTATTTGTAATTAAGATGGTAATTTAAACTGAATGGCCCCGGTTCAAATCCCACCAAGGGCAACAATTTTTGTTAGTTTTTTTTTATTAAAAGAGTCTTTTTAAATAATTTTTGAATTTTAAGAACTTAAATATTATCTTCTGTAAAAAAAATTTGTAAAACTAACTCACGTTAATGAAAAAATACCATCATGAGTCAATTTTGATTATGTAGGGGATGTTGAATACCAAACACGATTCTAATTGGTCTTAACTTAGTAAGCCCAACTTATCTGGGTCATCCTTCATCTCAACTGTGGACACACACCTCCTCATGGTATCACCCGGGGAGATAGTTTAACACCCATTAATATTGTGAGTTAACATGTTCCGAGAGTTGTCCCATAAGATCGATAAAAATGGATTAGGATTACGGGCTAGTAACCCTCTCTTGAACAAAAATACAATGAAAAGGATAAAATTAGAATTGAAATGTCCCACTACCTAATGTTAGAGGAGGATGTCCGAAACTTCGATAGAAAGACCAAGTAGAGGAACATTTTTCAAAGCTTGGCCTATAAAATTGGAGAATATTCGCACAAGATCGAAATCCATGGAATTCTAAAATATGCTCGGACTTTGACCTTAACAGGTTGTAACATTTAAGTAAGTAAGAGTCAATCTTATGTAAAAACTTATACAAAAAAGAAGATTTAAATTGTTTAAGTTTTAAAACAATTTTAAAAAAGTTTTAAAATAATTACAAAAAATCGTATAAAAATATTTTTCAAAAAATTACAACAAAGCAAAAAAAAAGCAGGGAAAAACAAAGTTATTTTCACATGATTTTCGATCTAAAAATAAAAATTGTTTATATTAATTATAAGCTGCTAAGTTTTCAACATATGAAGTAGCTCAGTGGAAGAGTCTCTGCCTAGCAGTCGGAGGGTCTGGGTTCGAGCCCCCATGGGATCATAAAAAAAAATTTGTATTTCGTTTAAAAATATATGTTTTTAATAAAACAACAACAAAAAAGTTGTTGCTGTTGCTTGTTGTTGCTTTCAAATTGCTTACCCAAGTCATTACTTTTCTGCAATTGGTAAGTACTTGCCTCCAATGACATCCCCATGTTAACGTAATGACTTAAACAGCGAATGAGTAAGTAGTTCGTGTTCAATAGTTTAACTGTTTAACTCATTATTTGGTAATGAAAAGTTTTACTGGGACAGTTTTTGAATTGTTTTTTTTTAATTCTCATCGAATTTTGAATTTTGACGATATCTCTGGGGTTTATAGACCGATTTTGATAAAATTTAATAACATATTGCGTTGGAGTATTTTCTAAAATCTGATATATGTATAATTCAAAATTTTTTTTTTTTTGAAATACTGTTAAAAAAATTAAATATGTCAATTTGCGTACATCGATATCTTTTGCTTTGGCGATATCTCGCTTATTGATCCACCGATTTTGATGAAATTTAATAGTGTGCTGCGTTGAAGAATTTCCTAAAATTTAATATACGGTTCAAAAAACTTTTTTTTTTATAAACTACCCAGTAAAACTTTTCATTACCAAATAATGAGTTAAACAGTTAAACTATTGAACACGAACTACTTACTCATTCGCTGTTTAAGTCATTACATTAACATGGGGATGTCATTGGAGGCAAGTACTTACCAATTGCAGAAAAGTAATGACTTGGGTAAGCAATTTGAAAGCAACAACAACAACAGCAACAACTTTTTTGTTGTTGTTTTATTAAAAATATATATTTTTAAACGAAATACAAAATTTTTTTTATGATTCCATGGGGGCTCGAACCCAGACCCTCCGACTGCTAGGCAGAGACTCTTCCACTGAGCTACTTCATATGTTGAAAACTTAGCAGCTTATAATTAATATAAACAATTTTTATTTTTAGATCCAAAATCATGTGAAAATAACTCTGTTTTTCCCTACTTTTTTTTGCTTTGTTGTAATTTTTGGAAAAATATTTGTATACGATTTTTTGTAATTATTTTAAAATTTTTTAAAATTATTTTAAAACTTAAGCAATTTAAAACTTCTTTTTTGTATAAGTTTTTACATAAGATTGACTCTTACTTACTTAAATGTTACAACCTGTTAAGGTCAAAGTCCGAGCATATTTTAGAATTCCATGGATTTCGATCTTGTGCGAATATTCTCCAATTTTATAGGACAAGCTTTGAAAAATGTTCCTCTACTTGGTCTTTCTATCGAAGTTTCGGACATCCTCCTCTAACATTAGGTAGTGGGACATTTCAATTCTAATTTTATCCTCTTCATTGTATTTTTTTTTTCAAGAGAGGGTTACTAGCCCGTAATCCTAACCCATTTTTTTCGATCTTATGGGACAACTCTCGGAACATGTTAACTCACAATATTAATGGGAGTTAAACTAGCTCCCCGGGTGATACCATGAGGTGGTGTGTGTCCACAGTTGAGACGAAGGATGACCCAGATAAGTTGGGCTTACCAAGTTAAGACCAATTAGAATCGTGTTTGGTATTCAACATCCCCTACATAATCAAAATTGACTCATGATGGTATTTTTTCATTAACGTGAGTTACCCAGTAAAACTTTTCATTACCAAATAATGAGTTAAACAGTTAAACTATTGAACATGAACTACTTACTCATTCGCTGTTTAAGTCATTACATCAACATGGGGATGTCATTGGAGGCAAGTACTTACCAATTGCAGAAAAGTAATGACTTGGGTAAGCAATTTGAAAGCAACAACAACAGCAACAACTTTTTTGTTGTTGTTTTATTAAAAACATATATTTTTAAACGAAATACAAAATTGTTTTTATGATCCCAACTCTCGAACATGTTAACTCACAATATTAATGGGTGTTAAACTATCTCTCCGGGTGATACCATGAGGAGGTGTGTGTCCACAGTTGAGATGAAGGATGACCCAGATAAGTTGGGCTTACCAAGTTAAGACCAATTAGAACCGTGTTTGGTATTCAACATCCCCTACATAATCAAAATTGACTCATGATGGTATTTTTTCATTAACGTGAGTTAGTTTTACAAATTTTTTTTACAGAAGATAATATTTAAGTTCTTAAAATTCAAAAATCATTTAAAAAGACTCTTTTAATAAAAAAAAACTAAAAAAAATTGTTTCCCTTGGTGGGATTTTAACCGGGGCCATTCAGTTTAAATTACCATCTTAATTACAAATAAGTACTTTTGTAATAACTTATTATTTATTCGGATGGTATGTTGTAGTCGTTACAAGGTAACCAGTTATCAGAGTACTTGCCATTACCAAAGTTTTGCTGGGTAGTTTTACAATTTTTTTTTACAGAAGATAATATTTAAGTTCTTAAAATTCAAAAATCATTAAAAAAGACTCTTTTTAATTACAAATAAGTACTTCTGTAATTACTTATTATTTATTCGGATGATATGTTGTAGTCGTTACAAGGTAACCAGTTATCAGAGTACTTGCCATTACCAAAGTTTTGCTGGGTATGTTATTTTTTGACGAAATTTAATTTTTTTTATGAAAAATACAGTTTTTTAAACAACATTTTTTTAATTCTCATCGAGTTTTGAATTTTGGCGATATCTCTGGTGTTTATTGACCGATTTTGATGAAATTTAATAGCATTCTGCAATGGAGTATTTTGTAAAATCTGATATATAATTCGAATTTATTTTTTAAATATTGTTTTTTTTTTTTTCTAAAATATGCCAATTTGCGTACATCGACATATTTTGCTTTGGCGATATCTCAGTTACTAATCTACCGATTTTGATGAAATTCAATAGTATCCCAGCAAAACTTTGGTAATGGCAAGTACTCTGATAACTGGTTACCTTGTAACGACTACAACATACCATCCGAATAAATAATAAGTTATTACAGAAGTACTTATTTGTAATTAAGATGGTAATTTAAACTGAATGGCCCCGGTTCAAATCCCACCAAGGGCAATAATTTTTTTTAGTTTTTTTTTTTATTAAAAGAGTCTTTTTAAATGATTTTTGAATTTTAAGAACTTAAATATTATCTTCTGTAAAAAAAATTTGTAAAACTAACTCACGGTAATGAAAAATACAATCATGAGTCAATTTTGATTATGTAGGGGATGTTGAATACCAAACACGATTCTAATTGGTCTTAACTTGGTAAGCCCAACTTATCTGGGTCATTCTTCATCTCAACTGTGGACACACACCTCCTCATGGTATCACCCGGGGAGATAGTTTAACACCCATTAATATTGTGAGTTAACATGTTCCGAGAGTTGTCCCATAAGATCGATAAAAATGGGTTAGGATTACGGGCTAGCAACCCTCTCTTGAAAAAAAAATACAATGAAGAGGATAAAATCAGAATTGAAATGTCCCACTACCTAATGTTAGAGGAGGATGTCCGAAACTTCGATAGATAGACCAAGTAGAGGAACATTTTTCAAAGCTTGGCCTATAAAATTGGAGAATATTCGCACAAGATCGAAATCCATGGAATTCTAAAATATGCTCGGACTTTGACCTTAACAGGTTGTAACATTTAAGTAAGTAAGAGTCAATCTTATGTAAAAACTTATACAAAAAAGAAGATTTAAATTGTTTAAGTTTTAAAATAATTTTAAAAAAGTTTTAAAATAATTAAAAAAAATCGTATAAAAATATTTTTCCAAAAATTACAACAAAGCAAAAAAAAAGCAGGGAAAAACAAAGTTATTTTCACATGATTTTGGATCTAAAAATAAAAATTGTTTATATTAAGTATAAGCTGCTAAGTTTTCAACATATGGAGTAGCTCAGTGGAAGAGTCTCTGCCTAGCAGTCGGAGGGTCTGGGTTCGAGCCCCCATGGGATCATAAAAAAAAATTTTGTATTTCGTTTAAAAATATATGTTTTTAATAAAACAACAACAAAAAAGTTGTTGCTGTTGTTGTTGTTGCTTTCAAATTGCTTACCCAAGTCATTACTTTTCTGCAATTGGTAAGTACTTGCCTCCAATGACATCCCCATGTTAATGTAATGACTTAAACAGCGAATGAGTAAGTAGTTCGTGTTCAATAGTTTAACTGTTTAACTCATTATTTGGTAATGAAAAGTTTTACTGGGTATGTTGCGTTTAATGATTTCTTAAAATTTGACATACAGTTCAAAAAACTTTTTAAAAAAACAAAGTTTTTTGAAAAAATTATAGTTATTTTGAAAAATAGAGTTATTAAAAAAAATTTTAATTCTCGTCGAATTTTGAATTTTGGCGATATCCCTGTTGTTTATAAAAAATAAAAAATTTTAATTTAGCATCGAATTTCGAGCTTTGGCTATATCTCAGTTGTTAGTAGAACTATATGTAGCAATTTAATAGTGTACATATGTATTAAAGAGTGTTCTAAAAAAAATATGCATTTACTATTTTAGACAAAATTGATCCATAGTGCAAGAAATAATTTATTTTTTGATCAAGTTAGTTTCTATAGATATGTCAGATACTATTATTTTAGAAATTATTAATTTTCAATAGTTATTTCAATCAAAATGGACTGCGAAAAAAAAGTTGAAATATAATTAAAACTTTTCAAAAAAATCCGTCATTGACTTTTAAAAAAATAGCTAAAAATTTGACCCTCGAACGGTTTCTAATGCCATCAGACGGTATAAGGAAAACCTGAGCATTGAAAGAAAACCTGGATCAGGGAGGAAAAAAGGTCCTACAGATATTGGTAAGGCAAAAGAAGTCGAGCGACTCTTTCGAAGAGCGCCTAACACTGAAATATTCTACGAATTTTGCACATAGAGTCAAAGCTTATGCTGGACTGAAGACATACAAAGTCCAAAAGGTTCCAGATCGCAATGCTATAAAGAACTTAGAAGCAAAAAAACGAGCAAAAAAATTGAAGTCTGATTTTATAAAAAAATACACCTGTTGTGTGATGGATGATGAAACATAGGTACTGGCAGACTTTTCTCAACTTCCTGGTCAAGATTTTTATGTTGCTGATAAACGGGGCAATGTTCGGCAAGAGTTTCGCACAAAAAAACAAACAAAATTCCCTAAGAAGTTTCTCGTGTGGCAAGCTATTTGCAGTTGTGGCAAAAGAAGTAAAGTATTTGTGGCATCTGGCACAATAAACACAGAAATTTATATAAAGGAGTGCCTACAAAAACGGTTGTTACCCTTTTTAAGAGAGCACAGAGTGACTACATTTTTTTGGCCCGATTTGACATTATGCCATTGTGGAAAAAAGGCACTTGAGTGGTACTCAAAGAATGATGTCATTTTTGTACCACGAGAGGCAAATCCGCCTAACTGTCCAGAACTTCGTCCTGTGGAAAGGTATTGGGCTCTGGTAAAAAAGGAATTGAAGAACAGAGGAAAGATTTCCAAGAACATGTCCGATTTTAAGCGCAGGTGGAACACATGCTCCAAAAAGGTATCAGAAGCAACTGTAAAATCTTTAATGGGAGGGTTTCCGAAAAAAGTCGATAATTTTGCAAAACCCGAGTACTAAGTAAACATTTTAATGCTAAATGATTTTGTATAATATGTCATTATATTTGCGTATTTTGTACAGCTTTTATATTAAAAGGTTTGATTTTTATTTAAGAAAATCCAACTACAAATTTTATTTAGAGCACTCTTTAGTTATGTCGGTATGCCATCTAGAAGCTCATCAAACTTAATTTCAGCATTCCGAAATATGTCTTACCTCCAAAATGTAGACCCAATATAAAACATGGTTATTCACTAATTTAAGTATTATTCATATATATCTCCTAAAAATTAAATGTATGAGGCGTGTTAATTATCGAGATTTGAAACTTTTTCAGTATTTTTGTAGCATTCACCTTAATCAGTCTTCAGAAACATACATACTTGTAATTGACTAAAAACTCTTTCCACTCTGCACTTTACTTTTGTTACACCATTGGTGAAGGTATTTAAGGTTCGGCGTAGCCGAACATAGCACTCTTACTTATTCATTTTCCTTTAGTTTAATTTTTTCTATTTTATTTGTGTGAGTGTGTTTATAAGTTTTAGTGTGAGTTATTCTTTTTCTTGTGTGACTTTTAAACTAGGTTCGAAAAAATACTTTAAAGTACTGTATTTTAAGGTACCGTAGTGTACTTAGGCAAGTTCGGTACATAGTCACATCCGTAATAAAGTTTTGAATTTAAGTATAGGTACCTTAAAATTTTAGAGACCTGTTAAAATACACAAAGTTTATCATAACGAACTTTCACGAAGTTCGCTAAAAATAACGTACTTCGTTGAGTACTATAACGTACTTTGAGTACTTTAAAGAACTCTTATGAACTGACAATAATGACAAAAATTGTATTGCCGTAAGTAAAATTAAAAATTACGAACGCAGCCGCAGGTAAGTTACATCCACGAAAAATTCGTAACTTAGAACTCTAAAGTTAACTAAAAAATACTCTAAAATCATAGAGAACGGTACGTTATTATAAAGTACCGTTTCTTGTTTTTTGTGGCTTTGTATACCTAACTTTGTTTCCAACTTAGTTAGGTACAAAAAAATAAATACATTTGTGTGCGTAAGTTCAGTACAATATAATAAGGTACTGTTTTTTTCGAACTTTGCTTTTAAACACAAGCCAAATAATGAAGGAAGCACTAGTTTTTTAGAATGAGTGCGTGATTTTCCAATCTTCTTTTCTTAGAATTTATATTTAGAAAAATAATTGAATTGATATTTGACACACACAAAATAGCTTTATCTCTAGATAATGTAAAAATTATGTTATATCAAGATTAAGTTTTAAAGGCAACTTTATAAATTTTCTTTTAATGTAAATACATTTTAGTTCATGGCCTTCAAGGATGAAGGAATTATTTTCTTTTTACAGTTGGAATTAAATAAATGTAAACAATTATTCAGGAATTTAAATAAATGTTTAATATTAACAATTGCGAGGCTGCAAAGGATATACTGAAACAAAAAGTGCGCAGTGGGTTGAAAAAAATTAAGGGAAATAATTTTTGAACTTTTCAAAATTTTCCTATTTTTTAATAGGAAATTTTTCAAAAATTTCCTATTTTTTAATTGGAAATTTTTAAAAATTTCCAATTTTTATAGGAAATTTTTCAAAAATATCCTAATTTTTAATAGGACATTTTTAAAAAATTTCCTGTTTTTTAATAGGAATATTTTTATAGGAAATTTTTCAAAAATGTCCGATTTTTTAATAGGAAATTTTTAAAAAATTTCCTACTTTTGAATAGGAAATTTTTCAAAAATTTCCTAGATTTTAAAAGGAAATTTTTAAAAAATTTTCTATTTTTTAATAGGAAATTTTTCAAAAATTTCCTATTTTTTAATAGGGAATTTTTCAAAAATTTCCTATTTTTTAATGGGAAATTTTTCAAAAGTTTCCTATTTTTTAATGGGAAATTTTTCAAAAATTTCCTATTTTTTAATAGAAAATTTTTCAAAAATTTCCTATTTTTTAATGGGAAATTTTTCAAAAATTTCCTATTTTTTAATGGGAAATTTTTCAAAAATTTCCTAATTTTAATGGTAAATTTTTAAAAAATTTCTTATTTATAATAGGAAATTTTTCAAAAACTTCCCATTCGTTAATGTGAAATTTTTCAAAAATTTCCTATTTTTTAATGGCAAATTTTTGAAAAATTTCCTATTTTTATAGGAGTTTTTTCAAAAATTTCTTGTTTTTATAGGAAATTTTTCAAAAATATCTTGTTTTTATAGGAATTTTTTCAAAAATTTTATATTTTTATAGAAAATTTTTCAAAATTTTATAATTTTGGAGGAAATTTTTCAAAAATTTTATATCTTTATAGGAAATTTTTTAAATTTTTCCTATTTTTACAGGAAATTTTATATTTTGATAAGAAAATTTTCAAAAATTTCCTATTTTTATAGGAAATTTTTCAAAATTTTCCTTTTTTTATAGGAAAATTTTCAAAAATTTTCTATTTTTATAGGAAATTTTTCAAAAATTTTCTTTTTTTATAGGAAATTATTCAAAAATTTCCCATTTTTTAGTAGGAAATTTTTCAAAAATTTCCTATTTTTATCGGAAATTTTTCAAAAATTTTATATTTTTTTTTTATAGAAAATGTCCTATTTTTTTTTGTATATTTTTAAAAAAATTCCTATTTTTATAGGAAATTTTTAAAAAAATTTCTATTTTTATAGAAAGTTTTTAAAAAATTTCCTATTTTTATAGGAAGTTTTTCAAAAATTTCCTATTTTTATAGAAAATATTTCAAAAAATTTTGAAAAATTTCTTATTTTTATAGGAAAATTTTCAAAAATTTTGTATTTTTATGGGAAATTTAAAAAAAAATTTCTATAAATAATCCTTCTTATTATTCTTAGAAATCAAATTATTTTACTACCAAAATATAGCTTTAACAAATATGAACTTTAATTAATTCTTACCCAACATAGACTTTCCTATTTCTTGTGGTGATTTTTCTTCATTCCTTATTTCGTTTCCAAATTAAAATAAGATAAATTGATACACAACTTGACTCTGAAGTTCATATTTACTCCTGTAAAGTATATCTCAGATCTTCTATATTTATTTACACCGAAGATTTCTCTGCAATAAAAATTAACCTTATTTGCGATTCTTGTTAATTTGATTTGAAGTTTATCGTTTACAAGAAATTCATTTTTTATTTCCCTTCACTTGACGTTTTTTGTTCATCAGCTTTTAGACATTTATTTTGAAGGATATGAAGTTTCATATGAGTTTCTTCGTAAGTGATTCTACGCTAAAGAATTTATTTTTTTCTGAATCGAGCCTGGCACCCTTAACTTGTCTGCAGAAAAATGTGAGCCGATAAATCAAATGTGAGTAAAGTGAAAAATTGAATACTCTGAAATCGATGTGTGATGCTATAAGTCATGAGAGAAGGTTATACACTTGACTGTGTATCATGTTTTAAGGTCAGCGGCTTAAAAGAATTATTTGTCAAAAGACAGATTTGGTAGATGTGGAGTAATTTACGGGGATGGAAATGAATTTAATTAAAATCGGTTCAATCAAAGACAATCTATATATATGAAACTCTAACGTGATTGACTGACTGAGCTGAAATTTTGACATCGGGTACCTTTTTCGATGCATAGATCCACTTACAAGGTATTTTTGAAAATTCGGTTGCTAAGGGGGTAAAAAAAGGGAAGAATCAGTAATGCTCTATAGCCGGAAATAAAATCGATAGGACCAAAACTTAAATTGCGTAAAAAATAAGAATACCCGTTTTTTGGTACTTTTTGACAGACGGAACAAATAAGGGTAAACATAAATTGTTAGTACTTAAAAAAAACAGCAGAAAAAAATATTAAAGACATGTTTGCTCCTTTTTTGATTTAGGAAGTAAAAGCGGGAAAAAAATTTGGGGTACGTTTATTTTTCCTTATCTTTGTATATCACTTAAACCAATAAAGCTAAAAAAAAATTTATATTAAAGTCGATTTGCCAAAAACAAAATATCAAATAGGTTTTTGGTACTTTTTTTCAATTAAGAGGGTAAAAAGGAGAAATCGGTAATATTATATCTCCTAAACTAAAAACTATAAAAGTGAAAATTTGAATTTGTTTGAGATTCACACCAAAAACTAAAAGATACTTGTTCGGTGCTTTTTTGAAATTCAACCACTTAAGGGGTAAAACAGGGTAGAAAAGTGAGAAATTAGCAACATCATATCTCCGAAACCAACAAGGATAGAAACAAAGTTAAAAATGGATTTGAATCTACTAGAAAAATAAGGGGATGTTTAGTTTTTTTTTTTTTGGAAATGACATTAATAAGAATGAAAAAGGCTAAAAACTATATTTTGGTACTTTTTTAAGTCATAGGTATCTTTTGAATTAATAAACATAGAGACTCAATTTATATCACAAAAAAAACATTAAACACGTGCTTGGTAATTTTACGATAAATGGGGTAGAAAAGGGTAAAAACGGGTAAATATAAATATACTATGAATATCATTTAAGCTAAGGAAGCCAGAAGTATAATTTACAGACGGATCACATTAAAGAAAACTAAAATAAGTGTTTGGTATCTTTTTTTGATTTAGGAGGTAAAAATTGGAAAAATCGGTAACGTAATATCTTCTAAACTAAAAGTGATAAAAACAAAAATTAAATTGGTCTGAGATCAGCACTGAAAATTAAGGGACACGAGTTCGGTAATTGGTAATTGGCCGCTTAGGGGTAAAACAGGCTTGAAAATTGAGAAATTAGTAGCATCATTTCAACGAAACCAACATCGATAAAAACAAAATTTAAATTGGATTTAGATCGACTAGAAAAATAATAACGTTTCGCAAATAAGGTAGAAATAGGGGATAAAAAGGGTAAAAACTATATTTTGGTACTTTTTTGACCCATATAAAACTTTTGAACCAATAAGTATAGAAAGAAAATTTATATCGCAATCGATAAACATCAAAAAAGGACAAAAATGGGTAAAAATTTAAAGATAGGTTTTTTCTTAAAGCTTGAAATATAATTTATAAACTGGTCGATTGACATTGAAGGAATATAAGACATGTGTTTAGTACTTTCTTCAATTAAGGGGTTAACAAAAAATAAAAATCGGTAACATTATACCTTCTTAGCCAAACGGAAAGAAAAACAAAAAAGGAGTTAAGATCAGCAATAAAAAAAAATGTATTCGATATTTTTTTTTTAAATTTGGCTGTCTAGAAGCAAAAAACGGTTAGAAGGGGGAACTTTTGTAAC
This sequence comes from Stomorhina lunata, assembly GCA_933228675.1. NCBI lineage: Eukaryota > Metazoa > Arthropoda > Insecta > Diptera > Rhiniidae > Stomorhina > Stomorhina lunata. The sequence goes on from CAKOFX010000018.1 coordinate 59,506, forward strand.
GTTATATATTCAAAATCAATAGCTATAAGAAGATTTATATTGGGTTAGCAATGAAAATTGGGTCAGCTACGAAAATAAGGGAGGTATGTTTAGTACTTTTTTGAAAATTACACCAATGGAGGGTACTTATTTTGACATATATGTACAGGGTGGCCCAAAAAGGCCGAAGGGGGGAAAGCAAACTGCATAAATTAATCGTTCTTGGGAATCTCATGGCTTTAGTTCTTGCACTAACTGCATCTTGTATGTGAAAAGATGTAAAATTCCCTTTAATATTTTGCGTAAAAACCGCCGAGCTCAGCAGAGCGCCTTCGAGTTGATGTTTCAGGATTCTCCTCAACACTCTCCAGAACGCGTTGAATATTTGCTTTACTAATAACAGAATGTGGTCTTCCGCTTCGTGGAAGATTCCTCACTGAGCCTTGTTCCTGAAAACGTGTCACTAAGCGTCGAATCATTGTTTCGGATGGTGAATTCCGCACATTAAAATGACGACGATAGGCTCGTTGAGTTTGAATTATTGATCGTTGATGATGTTCAAAATAAAGTTCTATGATTTTGGTTCGCTGGATAACGTGGTAACCTTTCATAATTAATCTCCCAGATTGATTTTACAAGTCCTTAAAAGAAAAATAATAATAATAATTAAATTAGAGAAGTTATTAATTTTTCAAATCCGTTCGCGACTTTTGGGCCACCCTGTATCTTTAAAACCAATACATATTAAATTAAATTTATATCGGAATTGATAAACATAAAAAATATCCAACAAGTCTTGGGCGCTTTTGCGTTTTAAAGGGTAAAAAGAGAAACGGGTTTAAACGAGGGAAAAAAAATGTAAGGTTAGAAATTGTGTTTTTAATATTTGTAAATCTTTTGAACTAATAACAGGTATTGTGGTCTTTCTTTTTTACCCAACAAAGCTTTTACACTTTTGCCCATTTTTCAAAAAGTACCATCAGTAAAGTATTTTTACCCCTCATTACCTTCTTCGTGGTAAACTTTCTAAAAACAAGAAATACGTGTTTTTCTAGTTTCGTAAACAATCTTAAACCAATTTCAAGTTGAAATGCAATTTTTTTTTTCTATCTCTTTTAGTTTTGCCCCCTGAATTCAAAAAGTACCAAACATGCTTTTGATATTTTTGTAAAGCATTGCAGTTCAACTCTTGTCACTGTATTTTTTGTTAAAAAGATACGTATTGCATCATAAACGTTTTCTTCCTTCTAGGTCCATTTTTGGAAAAGTACCAAACACCTGCACTTTTATTCTATAGACAGATCTATAACTTTTGATTTAGTAGATATAACGTCACACTGTCATTAATTGAAGACTGGGACAAGTTACTTTTGCGAAAGCTGCGGTGAAGATTAGGATAAGCCCATAAATAACTTCCTCTGCACTTGCCCTGCCCAATCGTACAGAAGGGGACTAACTCTAGTTTATTATTTAAAGACTGACGTGATCTGGTTAACAAAGAAACACATATCAGAGTCTATGTGAGTCTTTCATTTTTGTCGTTTTCCTTTATTTGTGAATCTAACTACTTCCCGATTCAAGGCAACTCAACCGAAAAGTCGGTTTTATCAAATTCTATGGATCTGTATCTTAATCTTATAGAGAAATGTTATAAGCAGTGTTTTTTCTGTAGGGGATGGATTTATTACTGAAACATTCGATCCTCTACTTAGACCCTTTTCCCGGACAAGTCCTAAAACACTTGTACATTTCAAATTTCATTAAAATCGTATTTTTGTAAGGAGAAGAGAGCTTGCCCTGCTCCGATCCATTTAATTTTGAACTACAGTAAATTCCTTACCGTACCTTTTACCTTCTATTAAGTTTAACGTTTCTAAAACAGTTAGCTTACGCGCTGGTCCTTTCCTGGATTATGAATATTCAAATCGGTCCATCGGTAAGCCCTATAGTACCAATCTCTTGAAATAGGGATTTGATACGCATATCCTCTTAAGTACTGGGATAATGTCTATTGAAATTGGTAATTTATTTCGGGTACTTTTCGAAGAACTTTTCTCTCTGCTTTAGGATTTAGGTCACATATTTAATTGTATTTATAGGAAATTTGATAAAAATGTCGGTGGAATCGATCCATATTTGACCTCTACTAGAAATCAACTTTTTTAAATAACTCAAAAATTTGAGGAACAAACTTTTGAAAGTTCAATTTAAGTTTAAAGTCTGTTGCTTTCATACTTTAAAACTTTATCAGATCAGTTTTAACATTTTGATAATGATATATAAAATTAAATGGCTCCAAAACCGGTTCTCCACGGATTTTTTTGTTTCAAAATTTAGATAATGATATATCAAATTAATTAGCTCTAAAACCGGTTCTTCGTAGCTTCAAAATTTTTTTTAATAACTTTTTTTTGTATTTCAAAGATTGAAGATTAAATTCTAGTTATTATTCGAAAGAATTCGAAAACATTTAGATAATACACAAAAAATGATAATAAAGTCAAGAGCGGAAATCGAAGCCCCCGATTTTGTAACAAAAACACTTTTAAATTAAATTATTTGAATAAAAACAATTTCATTTTATTTATAGATTTTAGATTGAAGAAAACACTTGTATTTTAAGATATGAAAGTTATTGAAAACTGTTTGATTATTATAGAACTTTGAGCTTTGAAAGTTAGTTAGTACCGTTTTGGCTTGTAAGATACCTTTTGCTATAAAAGGTGTAACGATCGTTGACTTTTCAAGTTAATGATCAGCTACTTTTCTATAAAGATCAGACCTTTTATGCATAGACTTTTTTTATAGAAAGGGTAAAAAAAAAATGCGTTTAGACTAGTGTGGAAAATGAATGTACACGTTTTTCGGTAGTCTTCTTAAATTATTCAAAAGTAAAAAAAGAAAAAAACCAACTAACTTCATTTCTTTGTACCAAAAAGGGAAATAAGCAGAATTTTAGGAGAATTTAGATCCGCTTCAAGAGATACGTGTATGGTAATTTTTAGAAATTAATCGAATAAGAGTAAAAGTGATATAGTCTATTTTTTATGGGACTTTTCGAAACGACCATACGACAAATCAATGTATGGAAGTGCAAAATCTTTATTATAGAGTCCTTGGTTCAATGTTATTTTGAAAACTTTGGTAAAGGGTTTTGTTTCAGTTTGAACGTATGAAAAGATTTGATTACTTTAAAGTTCTGCTTTCAAACATTTATGAATGCGCTTCGAAAGAAAAAGTCAATATTGTAACTCGCATATTTAACAGACAATGGAAGTAAAAATTTCCGGGTTGTAAGAGTTTATAATCGTACATGAACAATTTAGTTTTTATCTTTCACTTACAGATTGATGAATTGTAATAGTTATAGTGATGACTAACTGGAAGTATAAAGAGGGTTATGAATATGAGTTTGATGGGTTATTGATAAAGTTAAATATAAAAAACTGAAATAGGAAAAAAAGAAATCCTAAATAAATAAATTTTTCACAATTTCATCTGCTATAGAAAAGAAACATAAAAAACGGAAACAAAATATTGAAACATTCAACATTCAACATTCAACAAGCTGTTTTTTATTACTTTTTGATTTTAATGGTGCACTTTAGCTATTAGATAAATTTAACATTCCATGAGAAAATATATAAAAAATTCTATAAAAAAAAGATATATAAAAAAATAAGTTCTGAGGGCGTTGGTAAGTTGTCGGTCGGTTGGATGGTTGGTTGGTTGGTTGTTTGTTCGTAATCCACAAAACTTTAATTTCCCGTAAAAGCTTGCCAACTATAATAAATTATTCATTATATTTTTTCGTTGTGGCTTTTTGTCTACTCTTTATTTACCAACAGCAGCAAATTTTTACTTATAACTAGGAAATTTCTCCTAGGACTGACATGTTGATCCCTCTAAGCAGAATATCATCTACAGCTAAGGATATTTACACACACACACAAACTCATTCTTATTCTATACCCTTGCTTTTTCACATTGAAGTTGTTTTTGTTTTGGCGGTTATTGCCTAGAGATTTTTACTCGTTTACACCTAATTTGATTTTATACTCAAGAATGGTTTTACACTACCACTGGCACTTTGGTTGTGTTCTAGGAGTTACTTTTTTGTCCCACCTTTTTTTTGCCACATCTTTCTTCTTTGCCTTCATGGAATTTTCAATATTTTAATTCTTTTTTTCTTTTAGTCATAGAAATATTTCATTATCCTTGGGTTGGTAGCAAATTCTTTATTTAATTTATTAATAAAGAGTGAAATAATGTAAATTATGGAAAACCCCTTTAATTTGGGATTATTTAAGTAATTAGTGAGAAAAAGTAGGAAGATTAAGGGATTTTAAGTAGCGATTAACAATGTATAGTTTAAACTGGATCGCTATGAACGACCATGAAACAATGAGGTGAAGTGATGTGA
>CAKOFX010000019.1:0-61318 GCA_933228675.1 Stomorhina lunata
TAGAAACATAATGTATTTTTATTTAAAAAAAAATATTTTCTTATAGTAAAGTTAATTTTTTTTCCATAAAAAAATTAAGTTTTTTTACAGAAAATTTGTATATGTTTGCTATATGAAAATCAAGTTATTTTTATAGAAAAATATGTATTTTTATTAAAAAATAAGTTCTTTTTTTCTTATAGGTAATTTTATTGAATAAAAATACACGAAAAAAAATATTTTATAGAAAAATTAAGTTTTATCTTTAGAAAAATTAAGTTTTAAGTTTTAAAAATAAAGTTTTTTTTAAAAATAAAGTTTTTTACGGAAAATGTTTCTATTTTTGCTATAGAAAAATTAGGTTATTTTAATAAAATTTTTTAATGAAACATTCAGTAATTTTTCGGAAAAATAATTTGTTTATTATACAAATAAGTATTACTAATAATTATATGAATATGTTTTTTTTTAATAAAAAATTATGTTTTTCTATATAAAAATTAAGTTTTTTGTATATAAACAGTTTTTTATAGAATATCTGTATATGTTTGCTTGTAAAAATAAAGTTTTTTTTTATAGAAGAATTAAGTTTGTCTTTACATAAATAAGATTGTTTTTTATAGAAAAACTATGTATTTTTTATTGAACAAAAAGTTTTTATAGAAACAATTAGAGTTTTTATAGAAAATTTAAGCTTTTCTATAAAAATATATATGTATAAAGAACACATTTTTTATTGAAAAAATGAAAATCATTAAAAATTAACTTTATAGAAAAATTAAGTTTTTTTTAGAAAAAATAAGTTTTTTTTTTTAGAAGAATTGAGTTAATTATAGAAAATTTTTCTAATTTTGCTATTGAACAGTTAAGTTTTTTTAACAGAAAATTATGTTTTTCTATAGAATATTTTTTATTTTTGCAAAAGATAAATCAAGATATGTTTATAGAAAAATATTTATTTTAGTTTTTTCTTATAGAAAAATTGTTTTTATAGAAAAATTAAGTAATTTAACTGAATGTATATACAAATATATAATAATAAGTTTTTTATAGAAAATGCTTATAGGTTTTCTATATAAAAAACTAAGTTATTTTTATAGAAAAGTTAACTATTTTTATTTAAAGATGATATGTTTTTATAGATAAATAGGTATTTTTATTCAAAATAATTTTTTTCTTATAAAAAAATTGGTAATTTTATTGAATATATATAAAAATATTTGAACTAAATGTATTAATTTTATTGAATATATTTAAAATATATAAAAAAAAGTTTTTTTTATAGATAAATTAAGTTTAATCTTTAGAAAAATTAGGTTTTTTTTTATAGAGAATTAAGTTTTAAAAATAAAGTTTTTTACAGAAAATGTTTATATTTTGCTATAGAAAAATTAAGTATTGATTATTTTTTTTTTTTTTGAAGAAATAAGTTGTTTCATTATAAAAATAAGTATTACTAATAAATATAAGAATAAGTTGTTTTTATAAAAAAAATATGTTTTTCAATTAAATTAAAAATTAAATATAAACGACAAACTTAAAAGTACTATTTATATATTATTTATTACTTTATTTTTTTTTATATATTATTTTTTTATATATTACTTTATTTTTATATATTTTTAATTATATATTACTTTATTTTTATATTGAAAAACATAATTTTTGTGTAATTTTATTGAAAAAATAAGTTGTTTTATTACAAAATAGGAATTAGTAATAATTATAAGAACACGTTTTTTTATAAAAAAATTATGTATTTTTAATATAATAATTAATTTCTTTCTATATAAACAGTAATTTTTTTTAAAATAATGTCTTTCTATTTTTGGTATTAAAAAGTTTATTTTTTTTATAGACGAATTAGATATCGTTAATTTTTCTATAAATAAAACTAATTTTTCTATAAAAAATACTTATTTTTATAAAAAAAAAATAGCAAAAACATGTATATAAAAAACCTTATTTTTTGTACAATAGCAAAAAAATGTCTACAAAAAACCTGATTTTTTGTAAAGAAAACTCTAAAACATTATTATTCTAAAGAAAAACCTAATTTTTTTATAGAAAAAATTTACTTTAATATACAAAAATTATTTTTTTTTTAAATACATTATTCTTCTATAAAAAAAAATAAGTTTTCTATAAAATTCATTTTTAATAATTTTCATTTTTTCAATAAATAAGATACTTAATTTTTCTATAGAAAAGCTCAATTTTTCTATAAAACATCTAAATTTTTCTATAAAAAATGAAAAAAAATATTAGTTGTTCAAAAAAATATAACATAAAAAATTTAATTTTTATATTTTTTATAAGAAAAAAACTTATTTTTTAATAAAAATACATATTTTTCTATAAAAATAAATTAATTTTTTTATAAAAATAACTTGATTTTTCTATAGCAAAATTAAACAAATTTTCTGTAAAAAACTTTATTATTCTAAAGAAAAACCTAATTTCTTATAAAAAAAATCTTAATTTTTCAATAAGAAAAATCGAGAAATTGTATATAAAAACTTAATTTTTATAAAACAAATAATTAAGCTTTCTACAAAAAAAACTTAATGTTTCTATAAAAATAACACATAATTATTTTATAAAAAAACTCAATAGCAAAAATATAAAAGGTTTTAAAAACCTGATATTTTCCAAAGAAAAAACTAAAACCTTATTTTTGTAAAGACAAACTTAATTCTTCTATAAAAGAGTACTCTTTATATAGAAAAAAAATTAATTTTTATATTGAAAAACATCATTTTTTTATAAAAAAAAACTTATTCTTATAATTTATTAGTTATAAGAATAAGTTCTTTTATAAAAAAATATGTTTTTCAATTAAATTAAAAATTAAATATAAACGACAAACTTAATTCTTATATAAAATAGTGCTGTTTATTCTTATAATTATTAGTAAGTAATACGTAATTTTATAATAAAATAGCTTATTTTGTTTAAAAAATTACTCAATTTTTCTATAAAAAATTTATAAAAATAACTTAATTTTTCTATAGTAAAAATATAAGCATTTTCTGTAAAAAACCCTATTTTTATATATTTTTGTATATATTCAATAAAATTACTAATTTGGAATTTGAATTTGAAACTTAATATTTCTATAAAAAACTTATTTTTATATATTTTTATCTATATTCAATAAAATTAAAAATTTTTTTATAAGATTTTATTTAATAAAAATACAAATTTTTTTAATAAAAATACAAATTTTTTTTAATAAAAATACAAATTTTTTAATAAAAATATAAATTTTTTTTAATAAAAATACAATTTTTTATTAAAAAATATGTTTTCTTATAGAAAATTTAAGTTTTTCTTTAAATTTTCAATAAACACAAAGCTTATTTTTTCAATAAAAATACTTAATTTCACTATAAAAAACCGAAATTTCTTATAGAAAAATTATATACAATTTTTCGGTTTTTGTTATTGAAAAATTAAGTTTTTTTTCTAAACAAATTAGGGTTTTCTTTAGAATAATAAAGTTATTTTAAAGAGAATTTGTATATTCTTGCTATATATCAAGTTATTTTTATAAGAAAATTAAGTTATTTTTATAGAAAAATATGTATATAAAAAAAATAATTTATCTATAAAAAAAATAATTTTTCGAAAATCGAAAAATATAAAAAACCTGATTGTTCCATAGAGATTATTCTATTCTAATTGTTCTATAAAAAACTTAATGTTTCGATAAAAAATTTAAGTTTTTTATAGTGAAATTATGTATTTTTATTGAAAAAATAAGTTTCTTGCTCATTGAAAAACTTAATTTTTCTATAAGAAAAATATTTTATTGTTTAATAAAAATAATTAATTTTTCTATATAAAAAACTTTATTATCCTAAAGAAAAACCTAATTTTTTATAAAAAAAACTTAGTTTTACAATAAGACAAATCGAGAAATTGTATATAAAAACTTAATTTTTTTAATACACATAATTAAGCTTTCTACGAAAAATTTAATTTTTCTATAAAAAATAACACTTAATTATTTTATAAAAAAACTCAATAGCAAAAATATAAAGTTATTAAAAACCTGATTTTTTCCAAAGAAAAAACTAAAGCCTTATTTTTGTAAAGACAAACTTAATTCCTCTATAAAAAGTACTGTATATCTTATAAACTTAATTTTTATATTGAAAAACATCATTTTTTTATAAAAATAAACTTATTCTTATAATTTAATAATTATAATAAGTTTTTTTTATAAAAAAATTATGTTTTTCAATTAAATTTAAAATTAAATATAAACGACAAACTTAATTCTTATATAAAGAAGTACTGTTTATATAGAAAAAAACATAATTTTATATTGAAAAACATCATTTTTTTCAGTAAAAAAACCTATTCTTATAATAATTAGTAAGTAATAAGTAATTTTATAATATTAAAATAAAATTCACTATAAAAAACCGACACTTCTTATAAATTTTATTTTAATTTTATTTAATAAAAATATACGAAGAAAAATTTTTTATAGAAAAATAAAGTTATATCATTAGAAAAATTAGAGTTTTTTTATAGATAATTAAGTTTTGAAAATAAAGTTTTTTACAGAAAATGTTGTATTTTTGTTATAGAAAAATTAAGTTATTTTAATAAAATTTTTTAATGAAACATTCAGTAATTTTCCGGAAATATAAGTTAATTATTATTATAAAAATAAGTATTACTAATAATTATATGAATATGTTTTTTTTTAATAAAAAATGATGTTTTTTATATAAAAATTGAATTTTGTCTATATAAACAGTAATTTGTTTATAGAATATCTTTATATTTTTTTTGCTATTAAAAATAAAGTGTTTTTTATAGAAGAATTAAGTTTGTCTTTACATAAATAAGATTGTTTTTTTATAGAAAAACTATGTATTTTCATTAAACAAAAAGTTTTTTATATAAACATTTAGAGTTTTTATAGAAAATTTAAGCTTTTCTATAGAAATATATATGTATAAAGAACACATTTTTTATTGACAAAATGAAATTCATTAAAAATTAACTTATAGAAAAATTACGTTTTTTTTTAGAAAAAATAAGTTTTTTTAGAAAAATTTGAGTTAATTATAGAAAATTTTTCTAATTTTGCTATTGAAAAATTAAGTTTTTTTTACAGAAAATTAGCTTTTTCTATAGAATATTTTTATATTTTTACAAAAGATAAATCAAGATATGTTTATAGAAAGATATTTATTTTAGTTTTTTTCTTATAGAAAAATTGTTTTTATAGAGAAATTAAGTAGTTTTATTGAATGTATATACAAATATATAATAATAAGTTATATGTTTCCATATATGTTTTCCATATAAAAGTTATTTTTATAGCAAAATTAAGTATTTTTTTAAAGGATGATATTTTTATAGATAAATATGTATTTTTATTCAAAATAATTTGTTTCATATATTTTCTTTTATTGAATATATTTAAAGTTTTATCTTTAGAAAAATTTGTTTTTTTTTTATAGAGAATTAAGTTTTAAAAATAGGGTTTTTTACAGAAAATGTTTATATTTTGCTATAGAAAAATTAAGTTATTTTTATAAAACCTTTTTAGAAAAATTTAGTATTTTTTTTTTGTGAAAAAATAAGTTGTTTTATTATAAAAATAAGTATTACTAATTGTCATAAGAATAAGTTTTTTTTTATAATTATAATTTTTATTAATTCTTATATAAAAAAGTACTGTTTTTTTCAAAAGAAAAAACTAAAACCTTATTTTTGTAAATAGAAAAAAACTTAATTTTTATATTGAAAAACATAATTTTTTTATAAAAAAAAAACGTATTCTTATAATTTAATAATTATAATATTTTTTTTTTTATAAAAAATTATGTTTTTCAATAAAATTAAAAATTAAATATAAACGACAAACTTAATTCTTATATAAAAAAGTATTGTTTATATAGAAAAAAACTCTATTTTGATATTGAAAAATATTATTTTTTTTCTGTAAAAAAACCTATTCTTATAATAATTAGTAAGTAATAAGTAATTTTATAGTAATAACATAAAGTTTACTATACAAAACCGAAATTTCTTATAGAAAAATTAAGTTTCTCTATAGAATATTTAGGTATTTTTGATAGACAAATTTTTTTATAAGTTCTTTTTATAGACAAGTTTATAATTTTTGTTGCAAAAATAAGTTTTTTTTTTTAAATAAGATTTTTTTATAATATTCCTCTATATTTGATATTAAAAGATTGTTTTTTTTTGTTTATAGAAAAACTATGTATTTTTATTGAACAAAAAAGTTTTTTTTGCATAGAAACATTATATTATTTTATATAAAAATTTTGATGTTTTATAGAAAAATTAAGCTTTTCCATAGAAAAATTAAGTATTTTTATATTTAAAAAAAATGAAAATTATTAAAAATTAATTTTATAGAAAAACTAGTTTTTTTATATAACAATTTTATTAAAAAAATGTTATTAATTTAATAATTTATAAAAAGTTAAGTTTTTTGTATAAAAACATTATTTTTTTTTTATAGAAACATAATGTATTTTTATTTAAAAAAATATTTTTTTATAGTAAAGTTAATTTTTTTCAATAAAAAAATTAAGTTTTTTTACAGAAAATTTGTATATATTTGCTATATTAAAATCAAGTTATTTTTATAGAAAAATATGTATTTTTATTAAAAAATAAGTTTTTTTTTCTTATTGGTAATTTTATTGAATAAAAATACACGAACAAAATATTTTATAGAAAAATTAAGTTTTATGTTTAGAAAAAATAGCGTTTTTTATAGATAATTAAGTTTTAAAAATAAAGTTTTTTACAGAAAATGTTTCTATTTTTGTTATAGAAAAATTAGGTTATTTTTATAAAATTTTTTAATGAAACATTCAGTAATTTTTCGAAAAATATTTTTTTTATTACAATAAGTATTAATAATAATTACATAAATATGTTTTTGTTAATAAAAAAATATGTTTTTCTATATAAAAATTATGTTTTTTCTATATAAATAGTTTTTTTATAGAATATCTTTATATGTTTGCAATTAAATTAAAAATTAAATATAAACGACAAACTTAAAAGTACTATTTATGTAGAAAAGACTTCATTTTTATATTGAAAAACATAATTTTTGTGTAGTCTTATTGAAAAAATAAGTTGTTTTATTACAAAATAGGAATTAGTATTAATTATAAGAGTAGGTTTTTTTATAAAAAAATTATGTATTTTTAATATAATAATTAATTTTTTTCTATATAAACAGTAATTTTTTTTTAAATAATGTCTTTCTATTTTTGGTATTAAAAAGTTTAGTTTTTTTTTATAGACGAATTAGATATGCCTTTAGTTAATTTTTCTATAAATAAAACTATTTTTTCTATAAAAATACTTATTTTTATACAAAAAAAAAAAATAGCAAAAAATGTCTATAAAAAGCCTGATTTTTTGTACAATAGCAAAAAAATGTCTACAAAAAACCTGATTTTTTGTAAAGAAAACTCTAAAACCTTATTATTCTAAAGAAAAACCTAATTTTTTTATCGAAATAATTTACTTTAATATACGAAAATATTTTTTAAAGTACATTAAGCATTTTCTGTAAAAAACCCTATTTTTTTACATATATATTTTTGTATATATTCAATAAAATTAAAATTTTTTTTATAAGATTTTATTTAAAAAAAATACAAATTTTTTTTAATAAAAACACAATTTTTTTTTAATAAAAATACAATTTTTTTTTAATAAAAATACAATTTTTTTTAATAAAAATACAATTTTGTATTAAATAATATGTTTTCTTATAGAAAACTTAAGTTTTTCTTTCAATTTTCAATAAACAAAAAACCTATTTTTTCAATACATATACTTATTTTCACTATAAAAAACCGAAATTTCTTATAGAAAAATTATATACAATTTTTCGGTTTTTGTTATTGAAAAATTAAGTTTTTTTTCTAAACAAATTAGGGTTTTCTTTAGAATAATTTATTTTTATTTTTATAGAAAAATATGCATATAAAAAAAAATAATTTATCTATAAAAAAATAATTTTTCGAAAATCGAAAAATTGTCTATAAAAACTATTTTGTATATATAAAAAACCTAATTGTTCCATAGAGATTATTCTATTCTAATTGTTCTATAAAAAACTTAATGTTTCGATAAAAAAATTTAAGTTTTTTATAGTGAAATTATGTATTTTTATTGAAAAAATAAGTTTCTTGCTCATTGAAAAACTTAATTTTTCTATAAGAAAAATATTTTATTGTTTAATAAAAATAATTAATTTTTCTATATAAAAAACTTTATTATCCTAAAGAAAAACCTAATTTTTTATAAAAAAAACTTAGTTTTTCAATAATAAAAATTGAGAAATTGTATATAAAAACTTAATTTTTTTAATACACATAATTAAGATTACTACGAAAAACTTAATTTTTCTATAATAAATAACACTTAATTATTTTATAAAAAAACTCAATAGCAAAAATATAAAAGTTATTAAAAACCTGATTTTTTCCAAAGAAAAAACTAAAACCTTATTTTTGTAAAGACAAACTTAATTCCTCTATAAAGAGTACTGTATATCTTATAAACTTAATTTTTATATTGAAAAACATCATTTTTTATAAATATAAACTTATTCTTATAATTTAATAATTATAATAAGTTTTCTTTTATAAAAAAATTATGTTTTTCAAATAAATTAAAAATTAAATATAAACGACAAACTTAATTCTTATATAAAGAAGTACTGTTTATATAGAAAAAAACATAATTTTATATTGAAAAACATCATTTTTTTCAGTAAAAAAACCTATTCTTATAATAATTAGTAAGTAATAAGTAATTTTATAATAATAAAATAAAATTCACTATAAAAAACCGAAACTTCTTATAAATTGTATTTTAATTTTATTTAATAAAAATATACGAAGAAAAATAGTTTATAGAAAAATAAAGTTATATCATTAGAAAAATTAGAGTTTTTTTATAGATAATTAAGTTTTGAAAATAAAGTTTTTTACAGAAAATGTTTCTATTTTTGTTATAGAAAAATTAAGTTATTTTAATAAAATTTGTTAATGAAACATTTAGTAATTTTCCGGAAATATAAGTTGTTTATTATAAAAATAAGTATTACTAATAATTATATGAATATGTTTTTTTAATAAAAAATGATGTTTTTTTATATAAAAATTAAATTTTTTCTATATAAACAGTAATTTTTTTATAGAATATCTTTCTATTTTTGCTATTAAAAATAAAGTGTTTTTTATAGAAGAATTAAGTTTGTCTTTACATAAATAAGATTGTTTTTTATAGAAAAACTATGTATTTTCATTAAACAAAAAGTTTTTTATAGAAACATTAAGAGTTTTTATAGAAAATTTAAGCTTTTCTATAGAAATATATATGTATAAAGAACACATTTTTTATTGACAAAATCAAATTCATTAAAAATTAACTTATAGAAAAATTACGTTTTTTTTTAGAAAAAATAAGTTTTTTTTTTTAGAAAAATTGAGTTAATTATAGAAAATTTTTCTAATTTTGCTATTGAAAAATTAAGTTTTTTTAACAGAAAATTAGCTTTTTCTATAGAATATTTTTATATTTTTGCAAAAGATAAATCAAGATATGTTTATAGAAAGATATTTATTTTAGTTTTTTTCTTATAGAAAAATTGTTTTTATAGAGAAATTAAGTAATTTTATTGAATGTATATACAAATATATAATAAGTTTTTTATAGAAAATGCTTATAAGTATAAAAGTTATTTTTATAGCAAAATTAAGTATTTTTTTTTTTATAGATAAATATGTATTTTTATTCAAAATAATTTTTTTCTTATATTTTCTTTTATTGAATATATTTAAAGTTTTATCTTTAGAAAAATTTGTTTTTTTTATAGGGAATTAAGTTTTATAGACAAATTTATTAGTTTTGTTGCAAAAATAAGTTTTATTTTTAAAATAAGATTTTTTATATAATATTCCTCTATATTTGATATTAAAAGATTGTTTTTTTTTATAGAAAAACTATGTATTTTTTATTGAACAAAATCGTTTTTTTTTTGCATTGAAACAGTATATGAATTTATATAAAAATTTCTTTTATAGAAAAATTAAGCTTTTATATAGAAAAATTAAGTATTTTTATAGAAAAATTAAGTATTTTTATATTGAAAAAATTAAAATTATTAAAAATTAATTTTATAGAAAAACTAAGTTTTTTATATAACAATTTTATTAAAAAAATGTTATTAATTTAATAATTTATAAAAAGTTAAGTTTTTTTTTAAACATTATTTTTTTTATAGAAACATAATGTATTTTTATTTAAAAAAAATATTTTTTTTATAGTAAAGTTAATTTTTTTCCATAAAAAAATTAAGTTTTTTTACAGAAAATTTGTATATGTTTGCTATTTGAAAATCAAGTTATTTTTATAGAAAAATATGTATTTTTATTAAAAAAAAAGTATTTTTCTTATTGGTAATTTTATTGAATAAAAATACACGAAAAAAATATTTTATAGAAAAATTAAGTTTTATGTTTAGAAAAAATAGCGTTTTTTATAGATAATTAAGTTTTAAAAATAAAGTTGTTTACAGAAAATGTTTCTATTTTTGTTATAGACAAATTAGGTTATTTTAATAAAATTTTTTAATGAAATATTCAGTAATTTTTCGGAAAAATAATTTGTTTATTATACAAATAAGTATTACTAATAATTATATGAATATGTTTTTTTTTAATAAAAAATTATGTTTTTCTGTATAAAAATTATGTTTTTTCTATATAAACAGTTTTTTTTATAGAATATCTTTATATGTTTGCTATTAAAAATAAAATGTTTTTTATAGAAGAATTAAGTTTGTTTTTACATAAATAGAAAAACTATGTATTTTTATTGAACAAAAAGTTTTTATAGAAACAATTAGAGTTTTTATAGGAAATCTAAGCTTTTCTATAGAAATATATAGGTATAAAGAACACATTTTTTATTGAAAAAATGAAAATCATTAAAAATTAACTGTTGAAATATTAAGCTTTTTTAACAGAAAATTAGGTTTTTCTATAGAATATTTTTAAATTTTTGCAAAAGATAAATCAATATATGTTTATAGAAAAATATATATTTTAGTTTTTTCTTATAGGAAAATTGTTTTTATAGAAAAATTAAGTAATTTTATTGAATGTATATACAAATATATAATAAGTTTTTTAAAGAAAATGCTTATATGTTTTCTATATAAAAAACTAAGTTATTTTTATAGACTAATTAACTATTTTTATTAAAAGATGATATGTTTTTATAGATAAATACGTATTTTTATTCGAAATAATTTTTTTCTTATAAAAAAATTGGTAATTTTATAAAATATATATAACAATATTTGAACTAAATTTATTAATTTTATTGAATATATTTATAATATATAAAAAAAAGTTTTTTTTATAGATAAATTAAGTTTTATCTTTAGAAAAATTAGGTTTTTTATAGAGAATTAAGATTTAAAAATAAGGTTTTTTAAAGAAAATGTTTATATTTTGCTATAGAAAAGTTAAGTATTGAGTATTTTTTTTTTTTAAATAAGTTGTTTCATTATAAAAATAAGTATTACTAATTAATATAAGAATAAGTTTTTATTATAAAAAAATATATGTTTCAATTAAATTAAAAATTAAATATAAATGAAAAACTTAAAAGTACTATTTATATAGAAAAAACTTTATTTTTATATTGAAAAACATAATTTTTGTGTAATTTTATTGAAAAAATAACTTGTTTTATTACGAAGTGGGAATTAGTAATAATTATAAGAATCTTTTTTTATAAAAAAAAATATGTATTTTTAATATAATAATTAATTTCTTTCTATATAAACACTAAGTATTTTTGAAAGAATGTCTTTTTATTTTTGGTATTAAAAAGTTAATTTTTTTTTATAGACGAATTGAATATGTCTTTAGTTAATTTTAAATAAAACTAATTTTTCTATAAAAAATACTTATTTTTATAAAAAAACAATAGCAAAAAAAATTTTTATATTGAGAACATCATTTTTTATAAAAAACCTATTCTTATAATTATTAGTAAGTAATACGTAATTTTATAATAAAATAACTTATTTTTTTCAAAAAAATACTCAATTTTTCTATAAAAAGATTTATAAAATAACTTAATTTTGCTATAGCAAAAATATAAGCATTTTCTGTAAAAAACCCTATTTTTTATATATACTCAATAAAATTACCAATTTGAAATTCGAATTTGAAACTTAATGTTTCTACTTATATTTATATATTTTTTATATAATCAATAAAATTACCAATTTGTTTATAAGATTTTATTTAATAAAAATACAATTGTTTTATTAAAATATATGTTTACTTATAGAAAATTTAATTTTTTTCTTTTGATTATAGTTTTTATAGAAAATTTAAGCTTTGAAAAAATGAAATTCATTAAAAATTAACTTTATAGAAATATTAAGTTTTATAGAGAATTAAGTTTTAAAATTATGGTTTTTTACAGAAAATGGTTATATTTTGCTATAGAAAAATTAAGTTATTTTTAAATCTTAATTCTCTATAAAAAACCTAATTTTTCTAAAGATAAAACTTAATTTATCTATAAAAAAAACTTTTTTTTATATATTATAAATATATTCAATAAAATTAATAAATTTAGTTCAAATATTGTTATATATATTCTATAAAATTACCAATTTTTTTATAAGAAAAAAATTATTTCGAATAAAAATACGTATTTATCTATAAAAACATATCATCTTTTAATAAAAATAGTTAATTAGTCTATAAAAATAACTTAGTTTTTTATATAGAAAACATATAAGCATTTTCTTTAAAAAACTTATTATATATTTGTATATACATTCAATAAAATTACTTAATTTTTCTATAAAAACAATTTTCCTATAAGAAAAAACTAAAATATATATTTTTCTATAAACATATATTGATTTATCTTTTGCAAAAATTTAAAAATATTCTATAGAAAAACCTAATTTTCTGTTAAAAAAACTTAATATTTCAACAGTTAATTTTTAATGATTTTCATTTTTTCAATAAAAAATGTGTTCTTTATACCTATATATTTCTATAGAAAAGCTTAGATTTTCTATAAAAACTCTAATTGTTTCTATAAAAACTTTTTGTTCAATAAAAATACATAGTTTTTCTATTTATGTAAAAACAAACTTAATTCTTCTATAAAAAACATTTTATTTTTAATAGCAAACATATAAAGATATTCTATAAAAAAAACTGTTTATATAGAAAAAACATAATTTTTATACAGAAAAACATAATTTTTTATTAAAAAAAAACATATTCATATAATTATTAGTAATACTTATTTGTATAATAAACAAATTATTTTTCCGAAAAATTACTGAATATTTCATTAAAAAATTTTATTAAAATAACTTAATTTGTCTATAACAAAAATAGAAACAAAAAAATGTTTATATTGAAGAACATCATTTTTTATAAAAAACCTATTCTTATAATTATTAGTAAGTAATACGTAATTTTATAATAAAATAACTTATTTTTTTCAAAAAAATACTCAATTTTTCTATAAAAAGATTTATAAAAATAACTTAATTTTGCTATAGCAAAAATATAAGCATTTTCTGTAAAAAACCCTATTTTTTATATATACTCAATAAAATTACCAATTTGAAATTCGAATTTGAAACTTAATGTTCTACTTATATTTATATATTTTTTATATAATCAATAAAATTACCAATTTGTTTATAAGATTTTATTTAATAAAAATACAATTGTTTTATTAAAATGTATGTTTACTTATAGAAAAATTTAATTTTTTTCTTTTGATTATAGTTTTTATAGAAAATTTAAGCTTTGAAAAAATGAAATTCATTAAAAATTAACTTTATAGAAATATTAAGTTTTATAGAGAATTCAGTTTTAAAAATATGGTTTTTTACAGAAAATGGTTATATTTTGCTATAGAAAAATTAAGTTATTTTTATAAAACCTTTTTGGAAAAATTGAGTATTTTTTTTTGTGAAAAAATAAGTTGTTTTATTATTAAAATAAGTATTACTAATTGTCATAAGAATAAGTTTTTTTTTATAAAAAAAAATATGTTTTTCAATTATATTAAAAATTATATATAAACGACAAACTTAATTCTTATATAAAAAAGTACTGTTTTTTTTTTCCAAAGAAAAAACTAAAACCTTATTTTTGTAAAGACAAACTTAATTCTTCTATAAAAAAGTACTGTTTATATAGAAAAAAACTTAATTTTTATATTGAAAAACATAATTTTTCTATAAAAAAAACTTATTCTTATAATTTAATAATTATAATGAGTTTTTTTTATAAAAAAATTATGTTTTTCAATAAAATTAAAAATTAAATATGAATGACAAACTCAATTCTTATATAAAAAAGTACTGTTTATATAGAAAAAAACTATATTTTTATATTGAAAAATATCATTTTTTTTTCTGTAAAAAAACCCTATTCTTATAATAATTAGTAAATAATACGTAATTTTATAATAATAAAATAAAATTTTCTATAAAAAACCGAAATTACTTATAGAAAAATTAAGTATATCTATAGAATAATTAGATATTTTTGATAGACAAGTTTTTTTGTAATTATAAGTTCTTTTTTATAGACAAATTTATAATTTTTGTTGCAAAAATAAGTTTTTTTTTAATAAGATTTTTTTATAATATTACTCTATATTTGATATTAAAAGATTGTTTTTTATTTTTTTTTTTATAGAAAACTATGTATTTTTATTGAACAAAAAAGTTTTTTTGCAGAGAAACATTATATTATTTTATATAAAAATGTTGATGTTTTATAGAAAAATTAAGCTTTTCTATAGAAATATTAAGTATTTTTATATTAAAAAAAATGAAAATTATTAAAAATTAATTTTATAGAAAAACTTAGTTTTTTTCTTATTTGTAATTTTATTGAATCAAAATACACGAAAAAAATATTTTATAGAAAAATTAAGTTTTATGTTTAGAAAAAATAGCGTTTTTTATAGATAATTAAGTTTTAAAAATAAAGTTGTTTACAGAAAATGTTTCTATTTTTGTTATAGACAAATTAGGTTATTTTAATAAAATTTTTTAATGAAATATTCAGTAATTTTTCGGAAAAATAATTTGTTTATTATACAAATAAGTATTACTAATAATTATATGAATATGTTTTTTTTAATAAAAAATTATGTTTTTCTGTATAAAAATTATGTTTTTTCTATATCAACAGTTTTTTTTTATAGAATATCTTTATATGTTTGCTATTAAAAATAAAATGTTTTTTATAGAAGAATTAAGTTTGTTTTTACATAAATAGAAAAACTATGTATTTTTATTGAACAAAAAGTTGTTATAGAAACAATTAGAGTTTTTATAGAAAATCTAAGCTTTTCTATAGAAATATATAGGTATAAAGAACACATTTTTTATTGAAAAAATGAAAATCATTAAAAATTAACTGTTGAAATATTAAGTTTTTTTAACAGAAAATTAGGTTTTTCTATAGAATATTTTTAAATTTTTGCAAAAGATAAATCAATATATGTTTATAGAAAAATATATATTTTAGTTTTATCTTATATGAAAATTGTTTTTATAGAAAAATTAAGTAATTTTATTGAATGTATATACAAATATATAATAAGTTTTTTAAAGAAAATGCTTATATGTTTTCTATATAAAAAACTAAGTTATTTTTATAGACTAATTAACTATTTTTATTAAAATATGATATGTTTTTATAGATAAATACGTATTTTTATTCAAAATAATTTTTTTCTTATAAAAAAATTGGTAATTTTATCGAATATATATAACAATATTTGAACTAAATTTATTAATTTTATTGAATATATTTATAATATATAAAAAAAAGTTTTTTTTATAGATAAATTAAGTTTTATCTTTAGAAAAATTAGGTTTTTTTATAGAGAATTAAGATTTAAAAATAAGGTTTTTTAAAGAAAATGTTTATATTTTGCTATAGAAAAATTAAGTATCGAGTATTTTTTTTTTTTTTAATAAGTTGTTTCATTATAAAAATAAGTATTACTAATTAATATAAGAATAAGTTTTTATTATAAAAAAATATATGTTTCAATTAAATTAAAAATTAAATATAAATGAAAAACTTAAAAGTACTATTTATATAGAAAAAGCTTTATTTTTTATATTGAAAAACATAATTTTTGTGTAATTTTATTGAAAAAATAACTTGTTTTATTACGAAGTGGGAATTAGTAATAATTATAAGAATCTTTTTTTATAAAAAAAAAATATGTAATTTTAATATAATAATTAATTTCTTTCTATATAAACAATAAGTTTTTTTGAAAGAATGTCTTTTTATTTTTGGTATTAAAAAGTTAATTTTTTTTATAGACGAATTGAATATGTCTTTAGTTAATTTTTCTATAAATAAAACTAATTTTTCTATAAAAAATACTTATTTTTATAAAAAAAAACAATAGCAAAAAAATTTTTATATTGAAGAACATCATTTTTTATAAAAAACCTATTCTTATAATTATTAGTAAGTAATACGTAATTTTATAATAAAATAACTTATTTTTTTCAAAAAAATACTCAATTTTTCTATAAAAAGATTTATAAAAATAACTTAATTTTGCTATAGCAAAAATATAAGCATTTTCTGTAAAAAACCCTATTTTTTATATATACTCAATAAAATTACCAATTTGAAATTCGAATTTGAAACTTAATGTTTCTACTTATATTTATATATTTTTTATATAATCAATAAAATTACCAATTTGTTTATAAGATTTTATTTAATAAAAATACAATTGTTTTATTAAAATGTTTACTTATAGAAAATTTAATTTTTTTCTTTTGATTATAGTTTTTATAGAAAATTTAAGCTTTGAAAAAATGAAATTCATTAAAAATTAACTTTATAGAAATATTAAGTTTTATAGAGAATTAAGTTTTAAAAATATGGTTTTTTACAGAAAATGGTTATATTTTGCTATAGAAAAATTAAGTTATTTTTATAAAACCTTTTTTAAAAATTGAGTATTTTTTTTTGTGAAAAAATAAGTTGTTTTATTATTAAAATAAGTATTACTAATTGTCATAAGAATAAGTTTTTTTTATAAAAAAAAAATATGTTTTTCAATTATATTAAAAATTATATATAAACGACAAACTTAATTCTTATATAAAAAAAGTACTGTTTTTTTTCCAAAGAAAAAACTAAAACCTTATTTTTGTAAAGACAAACTTAATTCTTCTATAAAAAAGTATTGTTTATATAGAAAAAAACTTAATTTTTATATTGAAAAACATAATTTTTCTATAAAAAAAACTTATTCTTATAATTTAATAATTATAATGAGTTTTTTTTTTATAAAAAAATTATGTTTTTCAATATAAAAATTAAGTTTTTTTCTATATAAACAGTACTTTTTTATAGAAGAATTAAATTTGTCTTTACAAAAATAAGGTTTTAGTTTTTTCTTTGGAAAAAAAACAGTACTTTTTTATATAAGAATTAAGTTTGTCGTTTATATATAATTTTTAATATAATTGAAAAACATATTTTTTTTTTATAAAAAAAACTAAATTTATTAATTTTATTGAATATATTTATAATATATAAAAAAAAGTTTTTTTTATAGATAAATTAAGTTTTATCTTTAGAAAAATTAGGTTTTTTATAGAGAATTAAGATTTAAAAATAAGGTTTTTTAAAGAAAATGTTTATATTTTGCTATAGAAAAATTAAGTATCGAGTATTTTTTTTTTTTTTTAATAAGTTGTTTCATTATAAAAATAAGTATTACTAATTAATATAAGAATAAGTTTTTATTATAAAAAAATATATTTTTCAATTAAATTAAAAATTAAATATAAATGAAAAACTTAAAAGTACTATTTATATAGAAAAAACTTTATTTTTATATTGAAAAACATAATTTTTGTGTAATTTTATTGAAAAAATAACTTGCTTTATTACGAAGTGGGAATTAGTAATAATTATAAGAATCTTTTTTTATAAAAAAAAATATGTATTTTTAATATAATAATTAATTTCTTTCTATATAAACACTAAGTTTTTTTGAAAGAATGTCTTTTTATTTTTGTTATTAAAAAGTTAATTTTTTTTATAGACGAATTGAATATGTCTTTAGTTAATTTTTCTATAAACAAAACTAATTTTTCTATAAAAAATACTTATTTTTATAAAAAAAACAATAGCAAAAAAATGTCTGTAATAACCTGATTTTTTGTAAAGAAAACACTAAAACCTTATTATTCTAAAGAAAAACCTATTTTTTTTATAGAAAAAATTTACTTTAATATGCAAAAATTATTTCTTTTTTTTTTTTAAATTAATTTTTAATAATTTTCATTTTTTCGATAAATAAAACACTTAATTTTTCTTTAGAAAAGCTCAATTTTTCTATAAAACATCTAAATTTTTCTATAAAAAATGAAAAAAAAAAATTAGTTGTTCAAAAAAATAACACATAAAAAATCTAATTTTTATATTTTTTATAAGAAAAAAACTTGTTTTTAATAAAAATACATATTTTTCTATAAAAATAAATTAATTTTTTTATAAAAATAACTTGATTTTCCTATAGCAAAATTATACAAATTTTCTGTAAAAAACTTTATTATTCTAAAGAAAAACCTAATTTTTGATAAAAACAAATCTTAATTTTTCAATAAGAAAAATCCAGAAATTGTATCTAAAAACTTAATTTTTTTAAAACAAATAATTAAGCTTTATACAAAAAAAACTGAATGTTTCTATAAAAATAATACTTAATTATTTTATAAAAAAAAACTCAATAGCAAAAATATAAAAGTTTCTAAAAACCTGATATTTTCCAAAGAAAAAACTAAAACCTTATTTTTGTAAAGACAATTAATTTTTATATTGAAAAACATAATTTTTTTATAAAAAAAAACTTATTCTTATAATTTAATAGTTATAAAAATAAGCTTTTTAATAAAAAAAATATGTTTTTCAATTAAATTAAAAATTAAATATAATCGACAAACTTAATTCTTATATAAAAAAGTACTGTTTATATAGAAAAAACTTAATTATTATTTTGAAAAACATCATTTTTTATAAAAAACCTATTCTTGTAATTATTAGTAAGTAATACGTAGTTTTATAATAAAATAACTTATTTTTTTCAAAAAATTACACAATTTTTTTATTAAAATTTATAAAAATAACTTAATTTTTCTATAGCAAAAATATAAGCATTTTCTGTAAACAACCCTATTTTTATATATTCAATAAAATTACCAATTTGAAATTTGAATTTGAAACTTTATTTTTCTATAAAAAACTTATTTTTATATATTTTTATATATATTTAATAAAATAACCAATTTTTTTTATACGATTTTATTTAATAAAAATACAAATTTGTTTTAATAAAATTACAAATTTTTTATTAAAAAATATGTTTTCTTCTAGAAAATTTAAGTTTTTCTTTCATTTTTCAATAAACAAAAAACTTATTTTTTCAATAAAAATACTTATAAAAACACGAAATTTCTTATAGAAAAATTAAGTTTCTCTATAGAATAATTAGATATTTTTGATAGAGCATTTTGTTTATTATAAGTTCTTTTTTTATAGACAAATTTATTAGTTTTGCTGCAAAAATAAGTTTTATTTTTAAAATAAGATTTTTTTATATAATATTCCTCTATATTTGATATTAAAAGATTGTTTTTTTTTATAGAAAAACTATGTATTTTTTATTGAACAAAATCGTTTTTTTTTTTTTGCATTGAAACATTATATGAATTTATATAAAAATTTTTTTTATAGAAAAATTAAGCTTTTATATAGAAAAATATGTATTTTTATAGAAAAATTAAGTATTTTTATATTGAAAAAATTAAAATTATTAAAAATTAATTTTATAGAAAAACTAAGTTTTTTATAGACAAATTTTATTAAAAAAATGTTATTAATAAAATAAGTTATAAAAAGTTAAGTTGTTTGTATAAAAACATTAGACAAATTTATTAGTTTTGCTGCAAAAATAAGTTTTATTTTTAAAATAAGATTTTTTATATAATATTCCTCTATATTTGATATTAAAAGATTGTTTTTTTTTATAGAAAAACTATGTATTTTTTATTGAACAAAATCGTTTTTTTTTTGCATTGAAACATTATATGAATTTATATAAAAATTTTTTTTATAGAAAAATTAAGCTTTTATATAGAAAAATTAAGTATTTTTATAGAAAAATTAAGTATTTTTATATTGAAAAAATTAAAATTATTAAAAATTAATTTTATAGAAAAACTAAGTTTTTTATAGACAAATTTTATTAAAAAAATGTTATTAATAAAATAAGTTATAAAAAGTTAAGTTGTTTGTATAAAAACATTATTTTTTATAGAAAAATTAAGCTTTTTATAGAAACATAGTGTATTTTTATTTAAAAAAAAATATTTTTTTTTTATAGTAAAGTTAATTTTTTTCCATAAAAAAATTAAGTTTTTTTACAGAAAATTTTTATATGTTTGTATGTGTTTGTATATGAAAATCAAGTTATTTTTATTAAAAAATTAAGTTATTTTTATAGAAAAATATGTATTTTCATTAAAAAATAAGTTTTTTTTTCTTATTGGTAATTTTATTGAATAAAAATACAATAAACAAAATATTTTATAGAAAATTTATGAAACTTAAAAATTTTTATAGAAAATTAAGTTTTAAAAATAAAGTTTTTTACAGAAAATGTTTATATTTTTGTTATAGAAAAATTAAGTTGTTATAATAAAATTTTTTAATGAAACATTCAGTAATAAGTTGTTTATTATAAAAATAAGTATTACTAATAATTATATGAATACGTTTTTTTTAATAAAAAATTATGTTTTTCTATATAAAAATTTTTATAGAATATCTCTATATTTTGCTATTAAAAATAAATAGTTTTTTTATAGAAGAATTAAGTTTGTTTTTACATAAATAAGTTTGTTTTTTATATAAAAACTATGTATTTTTATTGAACAAAAAGTTTTTTATAGAAACATTTAGAGTTTTTATAGAAAATTCTATGGAAATATATATGTATAAAGAACACATTTTTTATTGAAAAAATGGATTTCTTTAAAACTTAACTTTATAGAAAAATTAAGTTTTTTTTAGAAAAAATAAGTTTTTTTTTTTAGAAAAATTGAGTTTTTTTATAGAAAATTTTTCTAATTTTGCTATTGAAAAATTAATTTTTTTAACAGAAAATTAGGTTTTTCTGTAGAATATTTTTATATTTTTGCAAAAGAAAAATCAAGATATTTATATAGAAAAATATTTATTTTAGTTTTGTTCTTATAGAAAAATTGTTTTTATAGAAAAATAAAGTAATTTTATTGAATGTATATACAAATATATAATAATAAGTTTTTTATAGAAAATCCTTATATGTTTTTTTTATATAAAAGTTATTTTTATAGATGAATTAAGTATTTTTATTAAAAGATGATATTTTTATTGATAAATATGTATTTTTATTCAAAATATTTTTTTTCTTATAAAAAAATTGGTAATTTTATTGAATATATAGTTTTTTATAGAAACATTTAGAGTTTTTATAGAAAATTCTATGGAAATATATATGTATAAAGAACACATTTTTTATTGAAAAAATGGATTTCTTTAAAACTTAACTTTATAGAAAAATTAAGTTTTTTTTAGAAAAAATAAGTTTTTTTTTTTTTAGAAAAATTGAGTTTTTTTATAGAAAATTTTTCTAATTTTGCTATTGAAAAATTAATTTTTATTAACAGAAAATTAGGTTTTTCTGTAGAATATTTTTATATAGAAAAATATTTATTTTAGTTTTGTTCTTATAGAAAAATTGTTTTTATAGAAAAATAAAGTAATTTTATTGAATGTATATACAAATATATAATAATAAGTTTTTTATAGAAAATCCTTATATGTTTTTTTTATATAAAAGTTATTTTTATAGATGAATTAAGTATTTTTATTAAAAGATGATATTTTTATAGATAAATATGTATTTTTATTCAAAATATTTTTTTTCTTATAAAAAAATTGGTAATTTTATTTGAACTAAATTTGGTAATTTTATTGAATATATTTAAAATACAAAAAAAAAGTTTTTTTTATAGAAAAATTAAGTTTTATCTTTAGAAAATTTTTTTTTTATAGAGAATTAAGTTTTAAAAATAAGGTTTTTTATAGAAAATGCTATAGAAAAAGTAAGTTATTTTTATAAAACCTTTTTAGAAAAATTGAGTATTTTTTTTTTGAAAAAAATAATTTGTTTTATTATAAAAAATAAGTATTAGTAATTATTATAAGAATAAGTTTTTTTATAAAAAAAATTATGTTTTTCAATTAAATTAAAAATTAAATATAGGAATTAGTAATAATTATAAGAATACGTTATGTATTTTTAATATAATAAATAATTTCTTTCTATATAAACAGTAAGATTTTTTTAAAAGAATGTCTTTCTATTTTGGGTATTAGAAAGTTAAGTTTTTTTATAGGCGAATTAAATTGTCTTTAGTTAATTTTTCTATAAATAAAACTAATTTTTCTATAAAAAATACTTATTTTTATAAAAAAACGATAGCAAAAAAATGTCTATAAAAAACCTGATTTTTTGTATAGAAAACACTAATACCTTATTATTCTAAAGAAAAACCTAATTTTTTTATAGAAAAAATTTACTTTAATTTACAAAAATTATTTTTTTTTTAAAGTACATTATTCTTCTATAAAAAAAAATAATTTTTCTATAAAATTAATTTTTAATAATTTTCATTTTTTCAATAAATAAAATACTTAATTTTTCTATAGAAAAGCTCAATTTTTCTATAAAACTTCTAAATTTTTCTATAAAAAATAAAAAAAAAAAAATAATTCTTCAAAAAAATGAAACATCTAATTTTCATATTTTTTATATTAAAAAAACTTATTTTTTAATAAAAATATATATTTTTCTATAAAAATAAATTAATTTTTTTATAAAAATAACTTGATTTTCCTATAGCAAAATTATACAAATTTTCTGTAAAAAAATTTATTATTCTAAAGAAAAACCTAATTTTTTATAAAAAAATCTTAATTTTTAATACAAATAATTAAGCTTTCTACAAAAAAACTTAATATTTCTATAAAAATAACACTTAATTATTTTATATAAAAAACTCAATAGCAAAAATTAAAAGTTTCTAAGAACCTGATATTTTCCAAAGAAAAAACTAAAACATATTTTTGTAAAGACAGACTTAATTCTTCTATAAAAGAGTACTGTTTATATAGAAAAAAAAACTTAATTTTTATATTGAAAAACATAATTTTTTTATAAAAAAAAAACTTATTCTTATAATTTAATAATTATAATAAGTTTTTTTTATAAAAAAATTATGTTTTTCAATAAAATTAAAAATTAAATATGAATGACAAACTCAATTCTTATATAAAAAAGTACTGTTTATATAGAAAAAAACTCTATTTTTATATTGAAAAATATCATTTTTTTCTGTAAAAAAAACCTATTCTTATAAATTAGTAAGTAATACGTAATTTTATAAAATAAAATAAAATTTACTATAAAAAACCGAAATTTCGTATGTAATTTTTCCATAAGAAATTTCGGTTTCTCGATAGAATAATTAGATATTTTTGATAGACATTTTTTTCAATATAAAAACATAATTGTTTTATAAAAAAAACTTATTCTTATAATTTAATAATTATAATAAGTTTTTTTTATAAAAAAATTATGTTTTTCAATAAAATTAAAAATTAAATATGAATGACAAACTCAATTCTTATATAAAAAAGTACTGTTTATATAGAAAAAAACTATATTTTTATATTGAAAAATATCATTTTTTTCTGTAAAAAAACCCTATTCTTATAATAATTAGTAAATAATACGTAATTTTATAATAATAAAATAAAATTTTCTATAAAAAACCGAAATTAATTATAGAAAAATTAAGTATCTCTATAGAATAATTAGATATTTTTGATAGACAAGTTTTTTTGTAATTATAAGTTCTTTTTTATAGACAAATTTATAATTTTTGTTGCAAAAATAAGTTTTTTTTATAATATTCCTTTATATTTGATATTAACAGATTGTTTTTTTTTATAGAAAAACTATGTATTTTTATTGAACAAAAAAGTTTTATTTGCATAGAAACATTATATAATTTTATATAAAAATTTTTATGTTTATAGAAAAAATAAGCTTTTCTATAGAAAAATATGTATTTTTATTAAAAAATAAGTTTTTTTTCTTATTGGTAATTTTATTGAATAAAAATACACGAAAAAAATATTTTATAGAAAAATTAAGTTTTATGTTTAGAAAAAAATGGCGTTTTTTATAGATAATTAAGTTTTAAAAATAAAGTTGTTTACAGAAAATGTTTCTATTTTTGTTATAGAAAAATTAGGTTATTTTAATAAAATTTTGTAATGAAACATTCAGTAATTTTTCGGAAAAATAATTTGTTTATTATACAAATAAGTATTACTAATAATTATAATAATATGTTTTTTTTTTAATAAAAAATTATGTTGTTCTGTATACAAATTATGTTTTTTCTATGTAAACAGTTTTTTTATAGACTATCTTTATATGTTTGCTATTAAAAATAAAATGTTTTTTATAGAAGAATTAAGTTTGTCTTTACATAAATAAGATTGTTTTTTATAGAAAAACTATGTATTTTTATTGAACAAAAAGTTTTTATAGAAACAATTAGAGTTTTTATAGAAAATCTAAGCTTTTCTATAGAAATATATATGTATAAAGAACACATTTTTTATTGAAAAAATGAAAATCATTAAAAATTAACTTTATAGAAAAATTAAGTTTTTTTTTAGAAAAAATAAGAAAAATTGAGTTAATTATAGTAAATTTTTCTAATTTTGCTATTGAAAAATTAAGTTTTTTAACAGAAAATTAGGTTTTTCTACAGAATATTTTTAAATTTTTGCAAAAGATAAATCAAGATATGTTTATAGAAAAATATATATTTTAGTTTTTTCTTATAGGAAAATTATTTTTAGAGAAAAATTAAGTAATTTTATTGAATGTATAAATATATATAAAAATATTTGAACTAAATTTATTCATTTTATTGAATATATTTAAAATATTAAAAAAAAAAAGTTTTTTTTTTTTTATAGATAAATTATCTTTAATAAAATTAGGTTTTTTATAGAGTATTAAGTTTTAAAAATAAGGGTTTTTACAGAAAATGTTTATATTTTGCTATAGAAAAATTAAGTATTGAGTATTTTTTTTTTTAAATAAGTTGCTTCATTATAAAAATATATATTTTTATTAAAAAAATAAGTTTTTTTTCTTATTGGTAATTTTATTGAATAAAAATACACGAAAAAAATATTTTATAGAAAAATTAAGTTTTATGTTTAGAAAAAATAGCTTTTTTATAGATAATTAAGTTTTAAAAATAAAGTTGTTTACAGAAAATGTTTATATTTGTGTTATAGAAAAATTAGGTTATTTTAATAACATTTTTTAATGAAACGTTCAGTAATTTTTCGGAAAAATAATTTGTTTATTATACAAATAAGTATTACTAATAATTTTATGAATATGTTTTTTTTAATAAAAAAATTATGTTTTTCTGTATAAAAATTATGTTTTTTCTATATAAACAGTTTTTTTTTATAGAATATATTTATATGTTTGCTATTAAAAAAAAATGTTTTTTATAGAAGAATTAAGTTTGTCTTTACATAAATAAGATTGTTTTTTATAGAAAAACTATGTATTTTTATTGAACAAAAAGTTTTTATAGAAACAATTAGAGTTTTTATAGAAAATCTAAGCTTTTCTATAGAAATATATATGTATAAAGAACACATTTTTTATTAAAAAAATGAAAATCATTAAAAATTAACTTTATAGAAAAATTAAGTTTTTTTTTTTAGAAAAACTATATTTTTTTTTAGAAAAATTGAGTTAATTATAGAAAATTTTTCTAATTGTGCTATTGAAAAATTAAGCTTTTTTAAAAGAAAATTAGGTTTTTCTATAGAATATTTTTAAATTTTTGCAAAAGATAATCAAGATATGTTTATAGAAAAATATTTATTTTAGTTTTTTCTTATAGGAAAATTGTTTTTATAGAAAAATTAAGTAAATTTATTGAATGTATATACAAATATATAATAAGTTTTTTATAGAAAATGCTTATATGTTTTCTATATAAAAAACTAAGTTATTTTTATAGAAAAATTAACTATTTTTATTAAAAGATGATATATTTTTATAGATAAATACGTATTTTTATTCAAAATAATTGTTTTCTTATAAAAAAATTGGTAATTTTATTGAATATATATAAAAATATTTGAACTAAATTCATTTTATTGAATATATTTAAAATATAAAAAAAAGTTTTTTTTATAGATAAATTAAGTTTTATCTTTATAAAAATTAGGTTTTTTTATAATTTTATAAAAATTAGGTTTTTTTCTTTAAAAATAAGGTTTTTTACAGAAAATGTTTATATTTTGCTATAGAAAAATTAAGTATTGAGTATTTTTTTTTAAATAAGTTGTTTCATTATAAAAATAAGTATTACTAATATATATAAGAATAAGTTTTTTTTTATAAAAAAATATATTTTTCAATTAAATTAAAAATTAAATATAAACGACAAACTTAAAAGTACTATTTATATAGAAAAAACTTTATTTTTATATTGAAAACATCATTTTTGTGTAATTTTATTGAAAAAAAAGTTGTTTTATTACAAAATAGGAATTAGTAATAATTATAAGTATTTTTATAGAAAAATTAAGTATTTTTATATTGAAAAAATTAAAATTATTAAAAATTAATTTTATAGAAAAACTAAGTTTTTTATAGACAAATTTTATTAAAAAAATGTTATTAATAAAATAAGTTATAAAAAGTTAAGTTGTTTGTATAAAAACATTATTTTTTTTATAGAAAAATTAAGCTTTTTATAGAAACATAGTGTATTTTTATAAAAAAAAAAATATTTTTTTTTATAGTAAAGTTAATTTTTTTCCATAAAAAAAATTAAGTTTTTTTACAGAAAATTTTTATATGTTTGTATGTGTTTGTATATAAAAATCAAGTTATTTTTGTTGAAAAATTAAGTTATTTTTATAGAAAAATAAGTATTTTCATTAAACAATAAGTTTTTTTTCTTATTGGTAATTTTATTGAATAAAAATACAATAAAAAAAATATTTTATAGAAAATTTATGAAACTTAAAAATTAGCGTTTTTATAGAAAATTAAGTTTTAAAAATAAAGTTTTTTACAGAAAATGTTTATATTTTTGTTATAGAAAAATTAAGTTGTTTTAATAAAATTTTTTAATGAAACATTCAGTAATAAGTTGTTTATTATAAAAATAAGTATTACTAATAATTATATGAATACGTTATTTTTAATAAAAAATGATGTTTTTCTATATAAAAATTAAGTTTTTTTTCTATATAAACAGTAAGTTTTTTTATAGAATATCTCTCTATTTTTGCTATTAAAAATAAAGTGTTTTTTTATAGAAGAATTAAGTTTGTTTTTACATAAATAAGTTTGTTTTTTATATAAAAACTATGTATTTTTATTGAACAAAAAGTTTTTTATAGAAACATATAGAGTTTTTATAGAAAATTCTATGGAAATATATATGTATAAAGAACACATTTTTTATTGAAAAAATGGATTTCTTTAAAACTTAACTTTATAGAAAAATTAATTTTTTTTTAGAAAAAATAAGTTTTTTTTTAGAAAAATTGAGTTTTTTTATAGAAAATTTTTCTAATTTTGCTATTGAAAAATTAATTTTTTTAACAGAAAATTAGGTTTTTCTATAGAATATTTTTATATTTTTGCAAAAGAAAAATCAAGATATTTTTATAGAAAAATATTTATTTTAGTTTTGTTCTTATAGAAAAATTGTTTTTATAGAAAAATAAAGTAATTTTATTGAATGTATATACAAATATATAATAATAAGTTTTTTATAGAAAATCCTTATATGTTTTTTATATAAAAGTTATTTTTATAGATGAATTAAGTATTTTTATTAAAAGATGATATTTTTATAGATAAATATGTATTTTTATTCAAAATAATTTTTTTCTTATAAAAAATGGGTAATTTTATTGAATATATATAAAAATATTTGAACTAAATTTGGTAATTTTAATGAATATATTTAAAATACATAAAAAAAGTTTTTTTTATAGAGAAATTAAGTTTTATCTTAAGAAAAATAATTTTTTTTTATAGAGTTATAAGTTTATAAGTTTTTTTATAGGCGAATTAATTTGTCTTTAGTTAATTTTTCTATAAATAAAACTAATTTTTCTATAAAAAATACTTATTTTTTATAATATAATATAACAATAGCAAAAAAATGTCTATAAAAAACCTGATTTTTTGTAAAGAAAACACTAATACCTTATTATTCTAAAGAAAAACCTAATTTTTTTATAGAAAAAATTTACTTTAATTTACAAAAATTATTTTTTTAAAGTACATTATTCTTCTATAAAAAAAAAATAATTTTTCTATAAAATTAATTTTTAATAATTTTCATTTTTTCAATAAATAAAATACTTAATTTTTCTATAGAAAAGCTCAATTTTTCTATAAAACTTCTAAATTTTTCTATAAAAAATAAAAAAAAAAAATAGTTCTTCAAAAAATGAAACATAAAAAATCGAATTTTTATATTTTTTATATTAAAAAAACTTATTTTTTAATAAAAATATATATTTTTATATTAAAAAAACTTATTTTTTAATAAAATATATATTTTTATATTAAAAAAACTTATTTTTTAATAAAAATATATATTTTTATATTAAAAAACTTATTTTTTAATAAAAATATATATTTTTCTATAAAAATAAATTAATTTTTTTATAAAAATAACTTGATTTTCCTATAGCAAAATTATACAAATTTTCTGTAAAAAAATTGATTATTCTAGAGAAAAACCTAATTTTTTTATAAAAAAATCTTAATTTTTAATACAAATAATTAAGCTTTCTACAAAAAAACTTAATATTTCTATAAAAATAACACTTAATTATTTTATAAAAAAACTCAATAGCAAAAATATAAAAGTTTCTAAGAACCTGATATTTTCCAAAGAAAAAACTAAAATATATTTTTGTAAAGACAAACTTAATTCTTCTATATAAGAGTACTGTTTATATAGAAAAAAAAAATTAATTTTTATATTGAAAAACAAATTTTTTTATAAAAAAAACTTATTCTTATAATTTAATAGTTATAAGAATAATTGTTTTTATAAAAAATATGTTTTTCAATTAAATTAAAAATTAAATATAAACGACAAACTTAATTCTTATATAGAAAAGTACTGTTTAAATAGAAAAAAAAAAACGTAATTTTTATATTGAAGAACATCATTTTTTATAAAAAACCTATTCTTATAATTATTAGTAAGTAATACGTAATTTTATAATAAAATAACATATTTTTTTCAAAAAATACTCAATTTTTCTATAAAAAGATTTATAAAAATAACTTAATTTTGCTATAGCAAAAATATAAGCATTTTCTGTAAAAAACCCTATTTTTTTATATATACTCAATAAAATTACCAATTTGAAATTTGAATTTGAAACTTAATGTTTCTACTTATTTTTATATATTTTTTATATATTCAATAAAATTACCAATTTTTGTATAAGATTTTATTTAATAAAAATACAATTGTTTTATTAAAATATATGTTTTCTTATAGAAAATTTATTTTTTTCTTTTGATTAGAGTTTTTATAGAAAATTTAAGCTTTCTATAGAATATAAAGGCACATTTTTTATTGAAAAAATGAAAATCATTAAAAATTAACTTTATAGAAATATTAAGTTTTATTGAGAATTAAGTTTTAAAAATAGTTTTTTTTACAGAAAATGTTTATATTTTGCTATAGAAAAATTAAGTATTGAGTATTTTTTTTGTGAAAAAATAAAAAAAATATTATAAAAATAAGTATTACTAATTGTCATAAGAATAAGTTTTTTTTTTATAAAAAAATTATGTTTTTCAATTATATTAAAAATTATATATAAACGACAAACTTAATTCTAATATAAAAAAGTACTGTTTTTTTCCAAAGAAAAAACTAAAACCTTATTTTTGTAAAGACAAACTTAATTCTTTTATAAAAAAGTACTGTTTACATAGATAAAAACTTAATTTTTATATTGAAAAACATAATTTTTTTATAAAAAAACATGTTCTTATAATTTAATAATTATAATAAGTTTTTTTTTATAAAAAAATTATGTTTTTCAATAAAATTAAAAATTAAATATGAATGACAAACTCAATTCTTTTATAAAAAAGTACTGTTTATATAGAAAAAAACTCTATTTTTATATTGAAAAATATCATTTTTTTTCTGAAAAAAAACCTATTCTTATAAATTAGTTTTTTACAGAAAATGTTTATATTTTTGTTATAGAAAAATTAAGTTGTTTTAATAAAATTTGTTAATGAAACATTCAGTAATAAGTTGTTTATTATAAAAATAAGTATTACTAATAATTATATGAATACTTTTTTTTTAATAAAAAATGATGTTTTTCTATATAAAAATTAAGTTTTTTTTTCTATATAAACAGTAAGTTTTTTTATAGAATATCTCTCTATTTTTGCTATTAAAAATAAAGTGTTTTTTTATAGAAGAATTAAGTTTGTTTTTACATAAATAAGTTTGTTTTTTATATAAAAACTATATATTTTTATTGAACAAAAAGTTTTTTATAGAAACATATAGAGTTTTTATAGAAAATTCTATGGAAATATATATGTATAAAGAACACATTTTTTATTGAAAAAATGGATTTCTTTAAAACTTAACTTTATAGAAAAATTAAATTTTTTTTAGAAAAAATAAGTTTTTTTTAGAAAAATTGAGTTTTTTTATAGAAAATTTGTCTAATTTTGCTATTGAAAAATTAATTTTTTTAACAGAAAATTAGGTTTTTCTATAGAATATTTTTATATTTTTGCAAAAGAAAAATCAAGATATTTGTATAGAAAAATATTTATTTTAGTTTTGTTCCTATAGAAAAATTGTTTTTATAGAAAAATAAAGTAATTTTATTGAATGTATATACAAATATATAATAATAAGTTTTTTATAGAAAATCCTTATATGTTTTTTATATAAACGTTATTTTTATAGATGAATTAAGTATTTTTATTAAAAGATGATATTTTTATAGATAAATATGTATTTTTATTCAAAATAATTTTTTTCTTATAAAAAATTGGTAATTTTATTGAATATATATAAAAATATTTGAACTAAATTTGGTAACTTTAATGAATATATTTAAAATACATAAAAAAAGTTTTTTTTATAGAGAAATTAAGTTTTATCTTAAGAAAAATAATTTTTTTTTATAGAGTTATAAGTTTATAAGTTTTTTTATAGGCGAATTAAATTGTCTTTAGTTAATTTTTCTATAAATAAAACTAATTTTTCTATAAAAAATACTTATTTTTATAAAAAAAACAATAGCAAAAAAATGTCTATAAAAAACCTGATTTTTTGTAAAGAAAACACTAATACCTTATTATTCTAAAGAAAAACCTAATTTTTTTATAGAAAAAATTTACTTTAATTTACAAAAATTATTTTTTTTTAAAGTACATTATTCTTCTATAAAAAAAAAATAATTTTTCTATAAAATTAATTTTTAATAATTTTCATTTTTTCAATAAATAAAATACTTAATTTTTCTATAGAAAAGCTCAATTTTTCTATAAAACTTCTAAATTTTTCTATAAAAAATAAAAAAAAAAATAGTTCTTCAAAAAAATGAAACATAAAAAATCGAATTTTTATATTTTTTATATTAAAAAAACTTATTTTTTAATAAAAATATATATTTTTCTATAAAAATAAATTAATTTTTTTATAAAAATAACTTGATTTTCCTATAGCAAAATTATACAAATTTTCTGTAAAAAAATTTATTATTCTGAGAAAAACCTAATTTTTTTATAAAAAAATCTTAATTTTTAATACAAATAATTAAGCTTTCTACAAAAAAACTTAATATTTCTATAAAAATAACACTTAATTATTTTATAAAAAAACTCAATAGCAAAAATATAAAAGTTTCTAAGAACCTGATATTTTCCAAAGAAAAAACTAAAATATATTTTTGTAAAGACAAACTTAATTCTTCTATAAAAGAGTACTGTTTATATAGAAAAAAAAATTAATTTTTATATTGAAAAACATAATTTTTTTATAAAAAAAACTTATTCTTATAATTTAATAGTTATAAGAATAATTGTTTTTATAAAAAATATGTTTTTCAATTAAATTAAAAATTAAATATAAACGACAAACTTAATTCTTATATAGAAAAGTACTGTTTATATAGAAAAAAAAACGTAATTTTTATATTGAAGAACATCATTTTTTATAAAAAACCTATTCTTATAATTATTAGTAAGTAATACGTAATTTTATAATAAAATAACATATTTTTTTCAAAAAATACTCAATTTTTCTATAAAAAGATTTATAAAAATAACTTAATTTTGCTATAGCAAAAATATAAGCATTTTCTGTAAAAAACCCTATTTTTTTATATATACTCAATAAAATTACCAATTTGAAATTTGAATTTGAAACTTAATGTTTCTACTTATTTTTATATATTTTTTATATATTCAATAAAATTACCAATTTTTGTATAAGATTTTATTTAATAAAAATACAATTGTTTTATTAAAATATATGTTTTCTTATAGAAAATTTATTTTTTTCTTTTGATTAGAGTTTTTATAGAAAATTTAAGCTTTCTATAGAATATAAAGGCACATTTTTTTATTGAAAAAATGAAATTCATTAAAAATTAACTTTATAGAAATATTAAGTTTTATTGAGAATTAAGTTTTAAAAATAGTTTTTTTTACAGAAAATGTTTATATTTTGCTATAGAAAAATTAAGTATTGAGTATTTTTTTTGTGAAAAAATAAGTTGTTTTATTATAAAAATAAGTATTACTAATTGTCATAAGAATAAGTTTTTTTTTATAAAAAAATTATGTTTTTCAATTATATTAAAAATTATATATAAACGACAAACTTAATTCTAATATAAAAAAGTACTGTTTTTTTCCAAAGAAAAAACTAAAACCTTATTTTTGTAAAGACAAACTTAATTCTTTTATAAAAAAGTACTGTTTACAAAGAAAAAAACTTAATTTTTATATTGAAAAACATAATTTTTTTATAAAAAAACATGTTCTTATAATTTAATAATTATAATAAGTTTTTTTATAAAAAAATTATGTTTTTCAATAAAATTAAAAATTAAATATGAATGACAAACTCAATTCTTTTATAAAAAAGTACTGTTTATATAGAAAAAACTCTATTTTTATATTGAAAAATATCATTTTTTTTCTGAAAAAAAACCTATTCTTATAAATTAGTAAGTATACGAAATTTTATAAAATAAAATAAAATTTACTATAAAAAACCGAAATTTAGCATGTAATTTTTCAATCCATTTTTTTTTCGGTTTCTCGATAGAATAATTAGATATTTTTGATAGAAATTTTTTTAATATAAGTTCTTTTTTATAGACAAATTTATAATTTTTGTTGCAAAAATAAGTTTTTTTTTATAATATTCCTTTATATTTGATATTAAAAGATTGTTTTTTTTTATAGAAAAACTATGTATTTTTATTGAACAAAAAAGTTTTATTTGCATAGAAACATTATATTATTTTATATAAAAATGTTGATGTTTTATAGAAAAATTAAGCTTTTCTATAGAAAAATATGTATTTTTATTAAAAAATAAGTTTTTTTTCTTATTGGTAATTTTATTGAATAAAAATACACGAAAAAAATATTTTATAGAAAAATTATGTTTTATGTTTAGAAAAAAAAATAGCGTTTTTTATATATAATTAAGTTTTAAAAATAAAGTTGTTTACAGAAAATGTTTCTATTTTTGTTATAGAAAAATTAGGTTATTTTAATAAAATTTTTTAATGAAACATTCAGTAATTTTTCGGAAAAATAATTTGTTTATTATACAAATAAGTATTACTAATAATTATATGAATATGTTTATTTTTAATAAAAAATTTTGCTGTTCTGTATAAAAATTATGTTTTTTCTATGTAAACAGTTTTTTTATAGACTATCTTTATATGTTTGCTATTAAAAATAAAATGTTTTTTATAGAAGAATTAAGTTTGTCTTTACATAAATAAGATTGTTTTTTATAGAAAAACTATGTATTTTTATTGAACAAAAAGTTTTTATAGAAACAATTAGAGTTTTTATAGAAAATCTAAGCTTTTCTATAGAAATATATATGTATAAAGAACACATTTTTTATTGAAAAAATGAAAATCATTAAAAATTAACTTTATAGAAAAATTAAGTTTTTTTTTTAGAAAAATTGAGTTAATTATAGAAAAATTTTTCTATAGGTTATAGGTTTATAGGTTTTAGGTTTTTCTATAGAATATTTTTAAATTTTTGCAAAAGATAAATCAAGATATGTTTATAGAAAAATATTTATTTTAGTTTTTTCTTATATAAAAATTGTTTTTAGAGAAAAATTAAGTAATTTTATTGAATGTATATACAAATATATAATAAGTTTTTTATAGAAAATGCTTATATGTTTTATATAATAAAAAACTAATTTATTTTTATAGAAAAATTAACTATTTTTATTAAAAGGTGATATGTTTTTATAGATAAATACGTATTTTTATTCAAAATAATTTTTTTCTTATAAAAAAATTTGTAATTTTATTGAATATATATAAAAATATTTGAACTAAATTTATTCATTTTATTGAATATATTTAAAATATAAAAAAAGTTGTTTTTTTTGTACATAAATTAAGTTTTATCTTTAGAAAAATTAGGTTTTTATAGAGAATTAAGTTTTAAAAATAAGGTTTTTTACAGAAAATGTTTATATTTTGCTATAGAAAAATTAAGTACTGAGTATTTTTTTTAAATAAGTTGTTTCATTATAAAAATATGTATTTTTATTAAAAAATAAGTTTTTTTTCTTATTGGTAATTTTATTGAATAAAAATACACGAAAAAAATATTTTATAGAAAAATTAAGTTTTATGTGTAGAAAAAAAATAGCGTTTTTTATAGATAATTAAGTTTTAAAAATAAAGTTGTTTACAGAAAATGTTTCTATTTGTGTTATAGAAAAATTAGGTTATTTTAATAAAATTTTTTAATGAAACGTTCAGTAATTTTTCGGAAAAATAATTTTTTTATTATACAAATAAGTATTACTAATATGTTTTTTTTAATAAAAAATTATGTTTTTCTGTATAAAAATTATGTTTTTTCTATTAAAAAAAATGTTTTTTATAGAAGAATTAAGTTTGTCTTTACATAAACAAGATTGTTTTTTATAGAAAAACTATGTATTTTTATTGAACAAAAAGTTTTTATTGAACAAAAAGTTTTTATAGAAACAATTAGAGTTTTTATAGAAAATCTAAGCTTTTCTTTAGAATATATATGTATAAAGAACACAGTTTTTATTGAAAAAATGAAAATCATTAAAAATTAACTTTATAGAAAAATTAAGTTTTTTTTTTGAAAAAATAAGTTTTTTTTTAAGAAAAATTGAGTTAATTATAGACAATTTTTCTAATTTTGCTATTGAAAAATTAAGTTTTTTTTAACAGAAAATTAGGTTTTTCTATAGAATATTTTTAAATATTTGCAAAAGATAATCAAGATATGTTTATAGAAAAATATTTATTTTAGTTTTTTCTTATAGGAAAATTGTTTTTATAGAAAAATTAAGTAATTTTATTGAATGTATATACAAATATATAATAAGTTTTTTATAGAAAATGCTTATATGTTTTCTATATAAAAAACTAAGTTATTTTTATAGAAAAATTAACTATTTTTATTAAAAGATGATATGTTTTTATAGATAAATACGTATTTTTTTTCAAAATAATTTTTTTCTTATAAAAAAATTGGTAATTTTATTGAATATATATAAAAATATTTGAACTAAATTTATTCATTTTATTGAATATATTTAAAATATAAAAAAAAGTTTTTTTATAGATAAATTAAGTTTTATCTTTATAAAAATTAGGTTTTTTATAGAGAATTAAGTTTTAAAAATAAGGTTTTTTACAGAAAATGTTTATATTTTGCTATAGAAAAATTAAGTATTGAGTATTTTTTTTTTTAAATAAGTTTTTTCATTATAAAAATAAGTATTACTAATAAATATAAGAATAAGTTTTTTTTTATAAAAAAATATATTTTTCAATTAAATTAAAAATTAAATATAAACGACAAACTTAAAAGTACTATTTATATAGAAAAAACTTTATTTTTATATTGAAAAACATCATTTTTGTGTAATTTTATTGAAAAAAAAGCTGTTTTATTACAAAATAGGAATTAGTAATAATTATAAGAATACGTTTTTTTTATAAAAAAATTATGTATTTTTAATATAATAATTAATTTCTTTCTATATAAACAGTAAGTTTTTTTAAAAGAATGTCTTTTTATTTTTGGTATTAAAAAGTTAATTTTTTTTATAGACGAATTGAATATGTCTTTAGTTAATTTTTCTATAAATAAAACTAATTTTTCTATAAAAAATACTTATTTATATAAAAAAAACA
Source organism: Stomorhina lunata (assembly GCA_933228675.1). Taxonomy (NCBI): domain Eukaryota; kingdom Metazoa; phylum Arthropoda; class Insecta; order Diptera; family Rhiniidae; genus Stomorhina; species Stomorhina lunata. Next base: position 36,792 of record CAKOFX010000019.1, read on the forward strand.
ATAGCAAAAAAATGTCTGTAAATAACCTGATTTTTTGTAAAGAAAACACTAAAACCTTATTATTCTAAAGAAAAACCTAATTTTTTTATAGAAAAAATTTACTTTAATATACTAAAATTATTTCTTTTTTTAAAGTACATTATTCTTCTATAAAAAAAAAATAATTTTTCTATAAAATTAATTTTTAATAATTTTCATTTTTTCAATAAATAAAATACTTAATTTTTCTTTAGAAAAGCTCAATTTTTCTATAAAACATCTAAATTTTTCTATAAACAATGAAAAAAAAAATTAGTTGTTCAAATAAATAAAACATAAAAAATCTAATTTTTATAAGAAAAAAACTTTTTTTTAATAAAAATATATATTTTTCTATAAAAATAAATTAATTTTTTTATAAAAATAACTTGATTTTCCTATAGCAAAATTATACAAATTTTCTGTAAAAAACTTTATTATTCTAAAAAAAAAACCTAATTTTTTATAAAAACAAATCTTAATTTTTCGATAAGAAAAATCCAGAAATTGTATATAAAAACTTATTTTTTTTAATACAAATAATTAAGCTTTCTACAAAAAAACTTAATGTTTCTATAAAAATAATACTTAATTATTTTATAAAAAAAAAAAAACTCAATAGCAAATATATAAAAGTTTCTAAAAACCTGATATTTTCCAAAGAAAAAACTAAAACCTTATTTTTGTAAAGACAATTAATTTTTATATTGAAAAACATCATTATTTTATAAAAAAAAACTTATTCTTATAATTTAATAGTTATAACAATAAGTTTTTTTATAAAAAAAATATGTTTTTCAATTAAATTAAAAATTAAATATAATCGACAAACTTAATTCTTATTTTGAAAAACATAATTTTTTATAAAGAACCTATTCTTGTAATTATTAGTAAGTAATACGTAGTTTTATAATAAAATAACTTATTTTTTTTTCAAAAATTTACTCAATTTTTCTATATCAAAATTATATAAAAATAACTTAATTTTTCTATAGCAAAAATATAAGCATTTTCTGTAAACAACCCTATATTTTATATATGTTTGTATATATTCAATAAAATTAACAATTTGAAATTTGAATTTGAAACTTAATTTTTCTATAAAAAACTTATTTTTATATTTTTTATATATATTTAATAAAATTACCAATTTTTTTTATACGATTTTATTTAATAAATATACAAATTTGTTTTAATAAAATACAAATTTTTTATTAAAAAATATGTTTTCTTATAGAAAAATTAAGTTTCCCTATAGAATAATTAGATATTTTTGATAGAGCATTTTTTTTATTATAAGTTCTTTTTTTATAGACAAATTTATTAGTTTTGTTGCAAAAATAAGTTTTATTTTAAGTTGTTTGTATAAAGTTAAGTTGTTTGTATAAAAACATTATTTTTTTTATAGAAAAATTAAGCTTTTATAGAACCATAGTGTATATTTATTAAAAAAAAAAAATTTTTTATAGTAAAGTTAATTTTTTTCCATAAAAAAATTAAGTTTTTTTACAAAAAATTTGTATATGTTTGTATGTGTTTGTATATGAAAATCAAGTTATTTTTATAGAAAAATTAAGTTATTTTTATAGAAAAATAAGTATTTTCATTAAAAAATAAGTTTTTTTTCTTATTGGTAATTTTATGGAAAAAAAATACAATAAAAAAAAATATTTTATAGAAAATTTATGAAACTTAAAAATTAGCGTTTTTATAGAAAATTAAGTTTTAAAAATAAAGTTTTTTACAGAAAATGTTTATATTTTTGTTATAGAAAAATTAAGTTATTTTAATAAAATTATTATAAAAATAAGTATTACTAATAATTATATGAATACGTTTTTTTTTTAATAAAAAATGATGTTTTCTATATAGAAATTGAGTTTTTTTCTATATAAACAGTAAGTTTTTTTTTATAGAATATCTCTCTATTTTTGCTATTAAAAATAAAGTGTTTTTTTATAGAAGAATTAAGTTTGTTTTTGCATAAATAAGTTTGTTTTTTATATAAAAACTATGTATTTTTATTGAACAAAAAGTGTTTTATAGAAACAGTTAGAGTTTTTATAGAAAATTCTATGGAAATATATATGTATAAAGAACATATTTTTTATTGAAAAAATGGATTTCTTTAAAAATTAACTTTATAGAAAAATTAAGTTTTTTTTAGAAAAAATAAGTTTTTTTTTTAGAAAAATTGAGTTTTTTATAGAAAATTGTTCTAATTTTGCTATTGAAAAATTAATTTTTTTAACAGAAAATTAGGTTTTTCTATAGAATATTTTTATATTTTTGCAAAAGAAAAATCAAGATATTTTTATAGAAAAATATTTATTTTAGTTTTTTTCTTATAGAAAAATTGTTTTTATAGAAAAATAAAGTAATTTTATTGAATGTATATACAAATATATAATAATAAGTTTTTTATAGAAAATCCTTATATGTTTTTTATATAAAAGTTATTTTTATAGATGAATTAAGTATTTTTTATAGATAAATATGTATTTTTATTCAAAATAATTTTTTTCTTATAAAAAATTGGTAATTTTATTGAATATATATAAAAATATTTGAACTAAATTTGGTAACTTTAATGAATATATTTAAAATACATAAAAAAAGTTTTTTTTATAGAGAAATTAAGTTTTATCTTAAGAAAAATTATTTTTTTTTATAGAGAATTAAGTTTTAAAAATAAGAAAATGCTATAGAAAAAGTAAGTTATTTTTGTAAAACCTTTTTAGAAAAATTTAGTATTTTTTTTTTTTTTTAAATAATTTGTTTTATTATAAAAAATAAGTATTAGTAATTATTATAAGAGTAAGTTTTTTTATAAAAAAAATTATGCTTTTCAATTAAATTAAAAATTAAATATAAACGACAAACTTAATTCTTATATAAACAAGTACTGTTTATATAGAAAAAACTTAATGTTTATATTAAAAAACATCATTTTTGTGAAATTTTATCGAAAAAATAAGTTGTTTTATTACAAAATAGGAATTAGTAATAATTATAAGAATACGTTATGTATTTTTAATATAATAAATTATTTCTTTCTATATAAACTGTAAGTTTTTTTTAAAAGAATGTCTTTCTATTTTGGGTATTAGAAAGTTAAGTTTTTTTATAGGCGAATTAAATATGTCTTTAGTTAATTTTTCTTTAAATAAAACTAATTTTTCTATAAAAAAATACTTATTTTTATAAAAAAACAATAGCAAAAAAATGTCTATAAAAAACCTGATTTTACCTTATTATTCTAAAGAAAAACCTAATTTTTTATAGAAAAAAATTACTTTACAAAAATTATTTTTTTTTAAAAGTACATTATTCCTCTATAAAAAAAAAAATTTTCTATAAAATTAATTTTTAATAATTTTCATTTTTTCAATAAATAAAATATTTAATTTTTCTATTGAAAAGCTCAATTTTTCTATAAAACTTCTAAATTTTTCTATAAAAAATGAAAAAAAAAAATAGTTGTTCAAAAAAATGTATTTTATAAGAAAAAAACTTATTTTTTAATAAAAATATATATTTTTCTATAAAAATAAATTAATTTTTTTTATAAAAATAACCTGATTTTCCTATAGCAACATTATACAAATTTTCTGTAAAAAAAAAATATTATTCTAAAGAAAAACCTAATTTTTTATAAAAAAATCTTAATTTTTAATACAAATAATTAAGATTTCTACAAAAAAACTTAATATTTCTATAAATATATTATTTTATAAATAAAAACTCAATAGCAAAAATATAAAAGTTTCTAAGAACCTGATATTTTCCAAAGAAAAAACTAAAACATATTTTTGTGAAGACAAACTTAATTCTTCTATAAAAGAGTACTGTTTATATAGAAAAAAACTTAATTTTTATATTGAAAAACATAATTTTTTTATAAAAAAAAAAACTTATTCTTATAATTTAATAGTTATAAGAATAATTGTTTTTATAAAAAAATATGTTTCTCAATTAAATTAAAAATTAAATATAAACGACAAACTTAATTCTTATATAGAAAAGTACTGTTTATATAGAAAAAAAAACTTAATTTTTATATTGAAGAACATCATTTTTTATAAACAACCTATTCTTATAATTATTAGTAAGTAATACGTAATTTTATAATAAAATAACTTATTTTTTTCAAAAAAATACTCAATTTTTCTATAAAAAGATTTATAAAAATAACTTAATTTTGCTATAGCAAAAAGATAAGCATTTTCTGTAAAAAACCTATTTTTTATATATACTCAATAAAATTACCAATTTGAATTTGAAACTTAATTCTTATTTTAATACTTAATTAATACTTATTTTTACATATTTTTTTTACATATTCAATAAAATTACCAATTTTTTTATAAGATTTTTTTTTTTTTTATTTGCTTATTTTAATACTTAATTAATACTTATTCTTATATATGTTTTTTACATATTCAATAAAATTACCAATTTTTTTATAAGATTTTATTTAATAAAATATAATTGTTTTATTAAAATATATGTTTTCTTATAGAAAATTTAATTTTTTTCTTTTGATTAGAGTTTTTATAGAAAATTTATGCTTTCTATAGAATATAAAGGCATATTTTTTATTGAAAAAATGAAATTCATTAAAAACTAACTTTATAGAAATATTAAGTTTTATAGAGAATTAAGTTTCAAAAATAGGTTTTTTACATAAAATGTTTATATTTTGCTATAGAAAAATTAAGTATTGAGTATTTTTTTTTTGTGAAAAAATAAGTTGTTTTATTATAAAAATAAGTACTACTAATTGTCATAAGAATAAGTTTTTTTATAAAAAAATTATGTTTTTCAATTATATTAAAAATTATATATAAACGACAAACTTAATTCTAATATAAAAAAGTGCTGTTTTTTTTCCAAAGAAAAAACTAAAACCTTATTTTTGTAAAGACAAACTTAATTATTCCATAAAAAAGTACTGTCTACATAGAAAAAAACTTAATTTTTATATTGAAAAACATAATTTTTTTTCTGTAAAAAAAGTAAGTAATACGTAATTTTATAAAATAAAATAAAATTTACTATAAAAAACCGAAATTTCTCATGGAAAAATTAAGTTTCTCTATAGAATAATTTGATATTTTTGATAGACATTTTTTTTAATATAAGTTCTTTTTTATAGACAAATTTATAATTGTTGTTGCAAAAATAAGTTTTTTTTATAAGATTTTTTTATAATATTCGTCTATATTTGATATTAAAAGATTTTTTTTTTATAGAAAAACTATGTATTTTTATTGAACAAAAAAGTTTTATTTGCATAGAAACATTATATTATTTTATATAAAAATTTTGATGTTTTATAGAAAAATTAAGCTTTTCTATAGAAAAATATGTATTTTTATTAAAAAATAAGTTTTTTTTTTCTTATTGGTAATTTTATTGAATAAAAGGACAAGAAAAAAAAATATTTTATAGAAAAATTAAGTTTTATGTTTAGAAAAAATAGCGTTTTTTATAGATAATTAAGTTTTAAAAATAAAGTTGTTTACAGAAAATGTTTATATTTTTGTTATAGAAAAATTAGGTTATTTTAATAAAATTTTTTAATGAAACATTCAGTAATTTTTCGGAAAAATAATTTGTCTTTATACATATAAGTATTACTAATAATTATATGAATATGTTTTTTTTAATAAAAAATTATGTTTTTCTGTATAAAAATTACGTTTTTTCTATATAAACCGTTTTTTTATAGAATATCTTTATATGTTTGCTATTAAAAAAAATGTTTTTTATAGAAGAATTAAGTTTGTCTTTACATAAATAAGATTGTTTTTTATAGAAAAACTATGTATTTTTATTGAACAAAAATTTTTTAAAAAACAATTAGAGTTTTTATAGAAAATCTAAGCTTTTCTATAGGAATATATATGTATAAATATAAATATATATATGTATAAAGAACACATGTTTTATTGAAAAAATGAAAATCATTAAAAATTAACTTTATAGAAAAATTAAGTTTTTTTTTTAGAGAAAATAAGTTTTTTTTAGAAAAATTTAGTTAATTATAGAAAATTTTTCTAATTTTGCTATTGAAAAATTAAGTTTTTTTAACAGAAAATTAGGTTTTTCTATAGAATATTTTCAAATTTTTGCAAAAGATAAATCAAGATATGTTTATAGAAAAATATTTATTTTAGTTTTTTCTTATAGGAAAATTGTTTTTTTATAGAAAAATTAAGTAATTTTATTGAATGTATATACAAATATATAATAAGTTTTTTATAGAAAATGCTTATATGTTTTCTATATAAAAAACTAAGTTATTTTTATAGAAAAATTAACTATTTTTATTAAAATATGATATGTTTTTATAGATAAATACGTATTTTTATTCAAAATAATTTTTTTATTATAAAAAAATTTGTAATTTTATTGAATATATATAAAAATATTTGAACTAAATTTATTCATTTTATTGAATATATTTAAAATATAAAAAAAAAGTTTTTTTTATAGATAAATAAAGTTTTTTCTTTAGAAAAATTAGGTTTTTTATAGAGAATTAAGTTTTAAAAATAATGTTTTTTAGAGAAAATTTTTATATATTGCTATAGAAAAATTAAGTATTGAGTATTTTTTTTTTTTTTAATAAGTTGTTTCATTATAAAAATATGTATTACTAATAAATATAAGAATAAGTTTTTTTTTATAAAAAAATATATTTTTCAAATAAATTAAAAATTAAATATAAACGACAAACTTAAAAGTACTATTTATATAGAAAAAACTTTATTTTTATATTGAAAAACATCATTTTTGTGTAATTTTATTGAAAAAAAGCTGTTTTATTACAAAATAGGAATTAGTAATAATTACACTAGGTCACAAATAACAAACTTTTGTCTGTTATTTGTTTCTAGCATACTTTTTCTCATGGATTTGGACCTACTGAACACGAAAATGAATTTTAAAAAATTTTCTGTCGATTGCTTTGCGGGATACAAATTTTTTAATATTTTTTTTTAATTTTTGGAGGTACACTTACTATTTTGAGCATATCTTTAGTCTTCTTTGACCTATTTTATCCTACTAATACTCAAATTAAAGACAATTGAGCCGTCTACAAGTTATTCTCAGAAAATTTTCAAATCGGGTTAGTAGTTTTGATGTTGGCGGCTTAAAAAGGTTAAAAAACTGGGTTTTTTAACAAGTACTGTTTATATAGAAAAAACTTAATTTTGGGTATTAGAAAGTTATGTTTTTTTATAGGCGAATTAAATATGTCTTTAGTTAATTTTTCTATAAATAAAACTAATTTTTCTATAAAAAATACTTATTCTTGAGGAAATTGTTCAAATATTGAATAAACAACTAAAAACATATGAATTCAATTCCACTTTGAAAATAGAAAGTGGTTTCATTCCGAAAAATTTTTTTCGTTTTATTGTTTTATTAAAATATATGTTTTCTTATAGAAAATTTAATTTTTTTCTTTTGATTAGAGTTTTTATAGAAAATTTAAGCTTTCCATAGAATATAAAGGCACATTTTTTATTGAAAAAATGAAATTCATTAAAAATTAACTTTATAGAAATATTAAGTTTTATAGAGAATTAAGTTTTAAAAATAGGGTTTTTTACATAAAATGTTTATATTTTGCTATAGAGAAATTAAGTATTGAGTATTTTTTTTTTGTGAAAAAATAAGTTGTTTTATTATAAAAATAAGTATTACTGATTGTCATAAGAATAAGTTTTTTTTATAAAAAAAATATGTTTTTCAATTATATTAAAAATTATATATAAACGACAAACTTAATTCTAATATAAAAAAGTACTGTTTTTTTCCAAAGAAAAAACTAAAACCTTATTTTTGTAAAGACAAACTTAATTATTCTATAAAAAAGTACTGTTTACATAGAAAAAAGCTTAATTTTTATATTGAAAAACATAATTTTTTTATAATTGTTTTTCAATAAAATTAAAAATTAAATATGAATGACAAACTCAATTCTTACATAAAAAAGTACTGTTTATATAGAAAAAAACTCTATTTTTATATTGAAAAATATAATTTTTTTTCTGTAAAAAAACCTATTCTTATAAATTAGTAAGTAATACGTAATTTTATAAAATAAAATAAAATAAAATTTACTATAAAAAACCGAAATTTCTCATGGAAAAATTAAGTTTCTCTATAGAATAATTTGATATTTTTGATAGACATTTTTTTTAATATAAGTTCTTTTTTATAGACAAATTTATAATTGTTGTTGCAAAAATAAGTTTTTTTTATAAGATTTTTTTATAATATTCGTCTATATTTGATATTAAAAGATTTTTTTTTTATAGAAAAACTATGTATTTTTATTGAACAAAAAAGTTTTATTTGCATATAAACATTATATTATTTTATATAAAAATTTTGATGTTTTATAGAAAAATTAAGCTTTTCTATAGAAAAATATGTATTTTTATTAAAAAATAAGTTTTTTTTTTCTTATTGGTAATTTTATTGAATAAAAGGACAAGAAAAAAAAATATTTTATAGAAAAATTAAGTTTTATGTTTAGAAAAAATAGCGTTTTTTATAGATAATTAAGTTTTAAAAATAAAGTTGTTTACAGAAAATGTTTATATTTTTGTTATAGAAAAATTAGGTTATTTTAATAAAATTTTTTAATGAAACATTCAGTAATTTTTCGGAAAAATAATTTGTCTTTATACATATAAGTATTACTAATAATTATATGAATATGTTTTTTTTAATAAAAAATTATGTTTTTCTGTATAAAAATTACGTTTTTTCTATATAAACCGTTTTTTTATAGAATATCTTTATATGTTTGCTATTAAAAAAAATGTTTTTTATAGAAGAATTAAGTTTGTCTTTACATAAATAAGATTGTTTTTTATAGAAAAACTATGTATTTTTATTGAACAAAAATTTTTTAAAAAACAATTAGAGTTTTTATAGAAAATCTAAGCTTTTCTATAGGAATATATATGTATAAATATAAATATATATATGTATAAAGAACACATGTTTTATTGAAAAAATGAAAATCATTAAAAATTAACTTTATAGAAAAATTAAGTTTTTTTTTTAGAGAAAATAAGTTTTTTTTTAGAAAAATTTAGTTAATTATAGAAAATTTTTCTAATTTTGCTATTGAAAAATTAAGTTTTTTTAACAGAAAATTAGGTTTTTCTATAGAATATTTTCAAATTTTTGCAAAAGATAAATCAAGATATGTTTATAGAAAAATATTTATTTTAGTTTTTTCTTATAGGAAAATTGTTTTTTTATAGAAAAATTAAGTAATTTTATTGAATGTATATACAAATATATAATAAGTTTTTTATAGAAAATGCTTATATGTTTTCTATATAAAAAACTAAGTTATTTTTATAGAAAAATTAACTATTTTTATTAAAATATGATATGTTTTTATAGATAAATACGTATTTTTATTCAAAATAATTTTTTTATTATAAAAAAATTTGTAATTTTATTGAATATATATAAAAATATTTGAACTAAATTTATTCATTTTATTGAATATATTTAAAATATAAAAAAAAAGTTTTTTTTTATAGATAAATAAAGTTTTTTCTTTAGAAAAATTAGGTTTTTTATAGAGAATTAAGTTTTAAAAATAATGTTTTTTAGAGAAAATTTTTATATATTGCTATAGAAAAATTAAGTATTGAGTATTTTTTTTTTTTTTTAATAAGTTGTTTCATTATAAAAATATGTATTACTAATAAATATAAGAATAAGTTTTTTTTTATAAAAAAATATATTTTTCAATTAAATTAAAAATTAAATATAAACGACAAACTTAAAAGTACTATTTATATAGAAAAAACTTTATTTTTATATTGAAAAACATCATTTTTGTGTAATTTTATTGAAAAAAAAGCTGTTTTATTACAAAATAGGAATTAGTAATAATTACACTAGGTCACAAATAACAAACTTTTGTCTGTTATTTGTTTCTAGCATACTTTTTCTCATGGATTTGGACCTACTGAACACGAAAATGAATTTTAAAAAATTTTCTGTCGATTGCTTTGCGGGATACAAATTTTTTAATATTTTTTTTTTAATTTTTGGAGGTACACTTACTATTTTGAGCATATCTTTAGTCTTCTTTGACCTATTTTATCCTACTAATACTCAAATTAAAGACAATTGAGCCGTCTACAAGTTATTCTCAGAAAATTTTCAAATCGGGTTAGTAGTTTTGATGTTGGCGGCTTAAAAAGGTTAAAAAACTGGGTTTTTTAACAAGTACTGTTTATATAGAAAAAACTTAATTTTGGGTATTAGAAAGTTATGTTTTTTTATAGGCGAATTAAATATGTCTTTAGTTAATTTTTCTATAAATAAAACTAATTTTTCTATAAAAAATACTTATTCTTGAGGAAATTGTTCAAATATTGAATAAACAACTAAAAACATATGAATTCAATTCCACTTTGAAAATAGAAAGTGGTTTCATTCCGAAAAATTTTTTCGTTTTATTGTTTTATTAAAATATATGTTTTCTTATAGAAAATTTAATTTTTTTCTTTTGATTAGAGTTTTTATAGAAAATTTAAGCTTTCCATAGAATATAAAGGCACATTTTTTATTGAAAAAATGAAATTCATTAAAAATTAACTTTATAGAAATATTAAGTTTTATAGAGAATTAAGTTTTAAAAATAGGGTTTTTTACATAAAATGTTTATATTTTGCTATAGAGAAATTAAGTATTGAGTATTTTTTTTTTGTGAAAAAATAAGTTGTTTTATTATAAAAATAAGTATTACTGATTGTCATAAGAATAAGTTTTTTTTATAAAAAAAATATGTTTTTCAATTATATTAAAAATTATATATAAACGACAAACTTAATTCTAATATAAAAAAGTACTGTTTTTTTCCAAAGAAAAAACTAAAACCTTATTTTTGTAAAGACAAACTTAATTATTCTATAAAAAAGTACTGTTTACATAGAAAAAAGCTTAATTTTTATATTGAAAAACATAATTTTTTTATAATTGTTTTTCAATAAAATTAAAAATTAAATATGAATGACAAACTCAATTCTTACATAAAAAAGTACTGTTTATATAGAAAAAAACTCTATTTTTATATTGAAAAATATAATTTTTTTTCTGTAAAAAAACCTATTCTTATAAATTAGTAAGTAATACGTAATTTTATAAAATAAAATAAAATAAAATTTACTATAAAAAACCGAAATTTCTCATGGAAAAATTAAGTTTCTCTATAGAATAATTAGATATTTTTGATAGACATTTTTTTTTAAATATAAGTTCTTTTTTATAGACAAATTTATAATTGTTGTTGCAAAAATAAGTTTTTTTTATAAGATTTTTTTATAATATTCCTCTATATTTGATATTAAAAGATTGTTTTTTTTTATAGAAAAACTATGTATTTTTATTGAACAAAAAAGTTTTATTTGCATAGAAACATTATATTATAACATTATATGATAACAGCTTTGGGAATTTTTCATCTTTCAAATTTTTTTTTATCTCGGGTCCTGCTAAGACTCCTTCTTTAATTTTTGCCAGCGAAAGGTAAGGGAAAATTGACCGTAAATAGGCAAAAGCATGCTCAATGTATCGCACAATTAGCTAAACTAACGAAATTAAACTAACTACTCCTTGTGACGGTTTCTGTACGCTGTTACTTTCACTTCTGAAGCCGCAAATCCACACTGTATCATCCGAGACCCAAAAAGTTCGGATTTCTCCTTAGTATTAAAAAATAAATTAAAAAAGACTAATTTGTTTATTTTAAATTAAGTTCAAATGTATTTATTCGTTTGCGTTGGGTAGGTAAGCTGTGCAAATAATGAAAATCAAAAAATCGGAATTTCGGTCGTTTACCAAAAAAATAATAAGTCGGCCATTTGTCATAAGATTTTGTTAAGTATGGGCTTATTTTCTTTGGAAAAGTGTCAGCTAGACGTAAAAAAACTAAAATCGCTGTTAACATCGCGTTTTATATTTTATATGAATTTTTATATGAATTTTTCAGCCACATTTTTACTAAAAAAAACCCAGTTTTTTAACCTTTTTAAGCCGCCAACATAAAAACTACTAACCCGATTTGAAAATTTTCTGAGAATAAGTTGTAGACGGCTCAATTGTCTTTAATTTGATTAGTAGTAGGATAAAATAGGTCAAAGAAGACTAAAGATATGCTCAAAATAGTAAGTGTACCTCCAAAAATTAAAAAAAAAATAAAAAATTTGTATGTCGCAAACCAATCGACAGAAAAATTTTTAAAATTCATTTTCGTGTTCAGTAGGTCCAAATCCATGAGAAAAAGTATGCTAGAATCAAATAACAGACAAAAGTTTGTTATTTGTGACCTAGTGTAATTATTACTAATTCCTATTTTGTAATAAAACAACTTTTTTTTCAATAAAATTACACAAAACTGATGTTTTTCAATATAAAAATAAAGTTTTTTCTATATAAATAGTACTTATAAGTTTGTCGTTTATATTTAATTTTTAATTTAATTGAAAAATATATTTTTTTATAAAAAAACGTATTCTTATATTTATTAGTAATACTTATTTTTATAATGAAACAACTTATTTAAAAAAAAAAATACTCAATACTTAATTTTTCTATAGCAAAATATAAACATTTTCTGTAAAAAACCTTATTTTTAAAACTTAATTCTCTATAAAAAACCTAATTTTTATAAAGATAAAACTTAATTTATCTATAAAAAAAACTTTTTTTTATTATTTAAATATATTCAATAAAATTACCAATTTTTTTATAAGAAAAAAATTATTTTGAATAAAAATACGTATTTATCTATAAAAACATATCATCTTTTAATAAAAATAGTTAATTTTTCTATAAAAATAACTCAGTTTTTTATATAGAAAACATATAAGCATTTTCTATAAAAAACTTATTATATATTTGTATATACATTCAATAAAATTACTTAATTTTTCTATAAAAACATTTTTCCTATAAGAAAAAACTAAAATAAATATTTTTCTATAAACATATCTTGATGTATCTTTTGCAAAAATTTATTTTATTTTATAAAATAAAATTTACTATAAAAAACCGAAATTTATCATGGACAAATTAAGTTTCTCAATAGAATAATTAGATATTTTTGATAGACATTTTTTTTAAATATAAGTTCTTTTTTATAGACAAATTTATAATTGTTGTTGCAAAAATAAGTTTTTTTTATAAGTTTTTTTTATAATATTCCTCTACATTTGATATTAAAAGATTGTTTTTTTTTTATAGAAAAACTATGTATTTTTATTGAACAAAAAAAGTTTTTTTTGCATAGAAACATTATATTATTTTATATAAAAATTTTGATGTTTTATAGAAAAATTAAGCTTTTCTATAGAAAAATATGTATTTTTATTAAAAAATAAGTTTTTTTTCTTATTGGTAATTTTAATGAATAAAAATACACGAAAAAAATATTTTATAGAAAAATTAAGTTTTACGTTTAGAAAAAATAGCGTTTTTTATAGATAATTAAGTTTTAAAAATAAAGTTGTTTACAGAAATGTTTCTATTTTCGTTATAGAAAAATTAGGTTATTTTAATAAAATTTTTTAATGAAACATTCAGTAATTTTTCGGAAAAATAATTTGTTTGTTATACAAATAAGTATTACTAATAATTATATGAATATGTTTTTTTTAATAAAAAATTATGTTTTTCTGTATAAAAATTATGTTTTTTCTATATAAACAGTTTTTTTATAGAATAAATTTATATGTTTGCTGTTAAAAAAAAATCTTTTTTTATAGAAGAATTAAGTTTGTCTTTACATAAATAAGATTGTTTTTTATAGAAAAACTATGTATTTTTATTGAACAAAAAGTTTTTATAGAAACAATTAGAGTTTTTATAGAAAATCTAAGCTTTTCTATAGAAATATATATGTATAAAGAACACATTTTTTATTGAAAAAATGAAAATCATTAAAAATTAACTTTATAGAAAAATTAAGTTTTTTTTTAGAAAAATTGAGTTAATAATAGAAAATTTTTCTAATTTTGCTATTGAAAAATTAAGTTTTTTTTAACAGAAAATTAGGTTTTTCTATAGAATATTTTTAAATTTTTGCAAAAGATACATCAAGATATGTTTATAGAAAAATATTTATTTTAGTTTTTTTCTTATAGGAAAATTGTTTTTATAGAAAAATTAAGTAATTTTATTGAATGTATATACAAATATATAATAAGTTTTTTATAGAAAATGCTTATATGTTTTCTATATAAAAAACTGAGTTATTTTTATAGAAAAATTAACTATTTTTATTAAAAGATGATATGTTTTTATGGATAAATAAGTATTTTTATTATAAAAATAATTATTATAAAATAATTTTTTTCTTATAAAAAAATTGGTAATTTTATTGAATATATATAAAAATATTTGAACTAAATTTATTCATTTTATTGAATATATTTAAAATATAAAAAAAAGTTTTTTTTATAGATAAATTAAGTTTTATCTTTATAAAAATTAGGTTTTTTATTGAGAATTAAGTTTTAAAAATAAGGTTTTTTACAGAAAATGTTTATATTTTGCTATAGAAAAATTAAGTATTGAGTATTTTTTTTTTAAATAAGTTGTTTCATTATAAAAATAAGTATTACTAATAAATATAAGAATAAGTTTTTTTATAAAAAAATATATTTTTCAATTAAATTAAAAATTAAATATAAACGACAAACTTAAAAGTACTATTTATATAGAAAAAACTTTATTTTTATATTGAAAAACATCAGTTTTGTGTAATTTTATTGAAAAAAAGTTGTTTTATTACAAAATAGGAATTAGTAATAATTACACTAGGTCACAAATAACAAACTTTAGTCTGTTATTTGTTTCTAGCCTACTTTTTCTCATGGATTTGGACCTACTGAACACGAAAATGAATTTTAAAAATTTTTCTGTCGATTGGTTTGCGAGATACAAATTTTTTATTTTTTTTTTTTTTAATTTTTGGAGGTACACTTACTATTTTGAGCATATCTTTAGTCTTCTTTGACCTATTTTATAATACTACTTCTCAAATTAAAGACAATTGAGCCGTCTACAACTTATTCTCAGAAAATTTTCAAATCGGGTTAGTAGTTTTGATGTTGGCGGCTTAAAAAGGTTAAAAAACTGGGTTTTTTTAGTAAAAATGTGGCTGAAAAATTCATATAAAAATTCATATAAAATATAAAACGCGATGTTAACAGCGATTTTAGTTTTTTTACGTCTAGCTGACACTTTTCCAAAGAAAATAAGCCCTTACTTAACAAAATCTGATGACAAATGGCCGACTTATTATTTTTTTGGTAAACGACCGAAATTCCGATTTTTTGATTTTCATTATTTGCACAGCTTGTTCAAGTTGTTCAAAAAAAATAAAACATAAAAAATCTAATTTTTATATTTTTTATAAGAAAAAAACTTTTTTTTAATAAAGATATATATTTTTCTATAAAAACAAATTAATTTTTTTATAAAAATAACTTGATTTTCCTATAGCAAAATTATACAAATTTTCTGTAAAAAACTTTATTATTCTAAAGAAAAACCTAATTTTTTATAAAAACAATAATTTTTCGATAAGAAAAATCCAGAAAATGTATATAAAAACTTATTTTTTTTTAATACAAATAATTAAGCTTTCTACAAAAAAACTTAATGTTTCTATAAAAATAACACTTAATTATTTTATAAAAAAAAAACTCAATAGCAAATATATAAAAGTTTCTAAAAACCTGATATTTTCCAAAGAAAAAACTAAAACCTTATTTTTGTAAAGACAATTAATTTTTATATTGAAAAACATCATTATTTTATAAAAAAAAACTTATTCTTATAATTTAATAGTTATAAGAATAAGTTTTTTTATAAAAAAATATGTTTTTCAATTAAATTAAAAATTAAATATAATCGACAAACTTAATTCTTATATAAGTACTGTTTATATAGAAAAAACTTAATTATTATTTTGAAAAACATCATTTTTTATAAAGAACCTATTCTTGTAATTATTAGTAAGTAATAAGTAGTTTTATAATAAAATAACTTATTTTTTTCAAATATTTACTCAATTTTTCTATATAAAATTTATAAAAATAACTTAATTTTTCTATAGCAAAAATATAAGCATTTTCTGTAAACAACCCTATTTTTTATATATTTTTGTATATATTCAATAAAATTAACAATTTGAAATTTGAAACTTAATTTTTCTATAAAAAACTTATTTTTATATATTTTTATATATATATTAAATAAAATTACCAATTTTTTTATACGATTTTATTTAATAAAAATACAAATTTGTTTTAATAAAATACAATTTTTTTATTAAAAAATATGTGTTGTTATAGAAAAATTAAGTTTCTCTATAGAATAATTGATATTTTTGATAGAGCATTTATTTTATTATAAGTTCTTTTTTTATAGACAAATTTATTAGTTTTGTTGCAAAAATAAGTTTTATTTTTAAAATAAGATTTTTTATATTATATTCCTCTATATTTGATGTTAAAAGATTGTTTTTTTTTTTTATAGAAAAACTATGTATTTTTTATTGAACAAAAACGTTTTTTTTTTTGCATAGAAACATTATATTCATTTATATAAAAAATTTGATGTTTTATAGAAAAATTAAGCTTTTATATAGAAAAATTAAGTATTTTTATATTGAAAAAATTAAAATTATTAAAAATTAATTTTATAGAAAAACTAAGTTTTTTATAGACAAATTTTATTAAAAAAAATGTTATTAATAAAATAAGTTATAAAAAGTTAAGTTGTTTGTCTAAAAACATTATTTTTTTTATAGAAAAATTAAGCTTTTTTATAGAAACATAGTGTATTTTTGTTTAAACAAAATATTTGTTTTTATAGTAAAGTTAATTTTTTTCCATAAAAAAATTAAGTTTTTTTACAGAAAATTTGTATATGTTTGTATGTGTTTGTATATGAAAATCAAGTTATTTTTATAGAAAAATTAAGTTATTTTTATCGAAAAATAAGTATTTTTATTAAAAAATAAGTTTTTTTTCTTATTGGTAATTTTATTGAAATTTGAAACTTAATTCTTATTTTAATACTTAATTAATACTTATTTTTATATATTCAATAAAATTACCAATTTTTTTATAAGATTTTATTTAATAAAAATACAATTGTTTTATTAAAATATATGTTTTCTTATAGAAAATTTAATTTTTTTCTTTTGATTAGAGTTTTTATAGAAAATTTAAGCTTTCCATAGAATATAAAGGCACAAATTTTATTGAAAAAATGAAATTCATTAAAAATTAACTTTATAGAAATATTAAGTTTTATAGAGAATTAAGTTTTAAAAATAGGGTTTTTTACATAAAATGTTTATATTTTGCTATAGAGAAATTAAGTATTGAGTATTTTTTTTTTTGTGAAAAAATAAGTTGTTTTATTATAAAAATAAGTATTACTGATTGTCATAAGAATAAGTTTTTTTATAAAAAAAATATGTTTTTCAATTATATTAAAAATTATATATAAACGACAAACTTAATTCTAATATAAAAAAGTACTGTTTTTTTCCAAAGAAAAAACTAAAACCTTATTTTTGTAAAGACAAACTTAATTATTCTATAAAAAAGTACTGTTTACATAGAAAAAAGCTTAATTTTTATATTGAAAAACATAATTTTTTTATAATTGTTTTTCAATAAAATTAAAAATTAAATATGAATGACAAACTCAATTCTTATATAAAAAAGTACTGTTTATATAGAAAAAAACTCTATTTTTATATTGAAAAATATAATTTTTTTTCTGTAAAAAAACCTATTCTTATAAATTAGTAAGTAATATGTAATTTTATAAAATAAAATAAAATAAAATTTACTATAAAAAACCGAAATTTCTCATGGAAAAATTAAGTTTCTCTATAGAATAATTAGATATTTTTGATAGACATTTTTTTTTTAAATATAAGTTCTTTTTTATAGACAAATTTATAATTGTTGTTGCAAAAATAAGTTTTTTTTATAAGATTTTTTTATAATATTCCTCTATATTTGATATTAAAAGATTGTTTTTTTTTATAGAAAAACTATGTATTTTTATTGAACAAAAAAGTTTTATTTGCATAGAAACATTATATTATAACATTATATGATAACAGCTTTGGGAATTTTTCATCTTTCAAATTTTTTTTTATCTCGGGTCCTGCTAAGACTCCTTCTTTAATTTTTGCCAGCGAAAGGTAAGGGAAAATTGACCGTAAATAGGCAAAAGCATGCTCAATGTATCGCACAATTAGCTAAACTAACGAAATTAAACTAACTACTCCTTGTGACGGTTTCTGTACGCTGTTACTTTCACTTCTGAAGCCGCAAATCCACACTGTATCATCCGAGACCCAAAAAGTTCGGATTTCTCCTTAGTATTAAAAAATAAATTAAAAAAAATAAATTAAAAAAGACTAATTTGTTTATTTTAAATTAAGTTCAAATGTATTTATTCGTTTGCGTTGGGTAGGTAAGCTGTGCAAATAATGAAAATCAAAAAATCGGAATTTCGGTCGTTTACCAAAAAAATAATAAGTCGGCCATTTGTCATAAGATTTTGTTAAGTATGGGCTTATTTTCTTTGGAAAAGTGTCAGCTAGACGTAAAAAAACTAAAATCGCTGTTAACATCGCGTTTTATATTTTATATGAATTTTTATATGAATTTTTCAGCCACATTTTTACTAAAAAAAACCCAGTTTTTTAACCTTTTTAAGCCGCCAACATAAAAACTACTAACCCGATTTGAAAATTTTCTGAGAATAAGTTGTAGACGGCTCAATTGTCTTTAATTTGAGTAGTAGTAGGATAAAATAGGTCAAAGAAGACTAAAGATATGCTCAAAATAGTAAGTGTACCTCCAAAAATTAAAAAAAAAATAAAAAATTTGTATCTCGCAAACCAATCGACAGAAAAATTCATTTTCGTGTTCAGTAGGTCCAAATCCATGAGAAAAAGTATGCTAGAAACAAATAACAGACAAAAGTTTGTTATTTGTGACCTAGTGTAATTATTACTAATTCCTATTTTGTAATAAAACAACTTTTTTTCAATAAAATTACACAAAACTGATGTTTTTCAATATAAAAATAAAGTTTTTTCTATATAAATAGTACTTATAAGTTTGTCGTTTATATTTAATTTTTAATTTAATTGAAAAATATATTTTTTTATAAAAAAACGTATTCTTATATTTATTAGTAATACTTATTTTTATAATGAAACAACTTATTTAAAAAAAAATACTCAATACTTAATTTTTCTATAGCAAAATATAAACATTTTCTGTAAAAAACCTTATTTTTAAAACTTAATTCTCTATAAAAAACATAATTTTTATAAAGATAAAACTTAATTTATCTATAAAAAAAACTTTTTTTTATTATTTAAATATATTCAATAAAATTACCAATTTTTTTATAAGAAAAAAATTATTTTGAATAAAAATACGTATTTATCTATAAAAACATATCATCTTTTAATAAAAATAGTTAATTTTTCTATAAAAATAACTCAGTTTTTTATATAGAAAACATATAAGCATTTTCTATAAAAAACTTATTATATATTTGTATATACATACAATAAAATTACTTAATTTTTCTATAAAAACATTTTTCCTATAAGAAAAAACTAAAATAAATATTTTTCTATAAACATATCTTGATTATCTTTTGCAAAAATTTGAAAATATTCTATAGAAAAACCTAATTTTCTTTTAAAAAAGCTTAATTTTTCAATAGCACAATTAGAAAAATTTTCTATAATTAACTCAATTTTTCTAAAAAAAAACTTATTTTTTCTAAAAAAAAAACTTAATTTTTCTATAAAGTTAATTTTTAATGATTTTCATTTTTTTAATAAAAAATGTGTTCTTTATACATATATATTTCTATAGAAAAGCTTAGATTTTCTATAAAAACTCTAATTGTTTCTATAAAAACTTTTTGTTCAATAAAAATACATAGTTTTTCTATAAAAAACAATCATATTTATGTAAAGACAAACTTAATTCTTCTATAAAAAACATTTTTTTTTAATAGCAAACATATAAAGATATTCTATAAAAAAAAATGTTTATATAGAAAAAACATAATTTTTATACAGAAAAACATAATTTGTTATTAAAAAAAACATATTCATATAATTATTAGTAATACTTATTTGTATAATAAACAAATTATTTTTCCGAAAAATTACTGAACGTTTCATTAAAAAATGTTATTAAAATAACCTAATTTTTCTATAACACAAATATAAACATTTTCTGTAAACAACTTTATTTTTAAAACTTAATTATCTATAAAAAAGCTATTTTTTCTAAACATAAAACTTAATTTTTCTATAAAATATTTTTTTCGTGTATTTTTATTCAATAAAATTACCAATAAGAAAAAAAACTTATTTTTTTAATAAAAATACATATTTTTATAATGAAGCAACTTATTAAAAAAAAAAATACTCAATACTTAATTTTTCTATAGCAAAATATAAACATTTTCTGTAAAAAACCTTATTTTTAAAACTTAATACTCTATAAAAAACCTAATTTTATTAAAGATAAAACTTAATTTATCTATAAAAAAAAAAACTTTTTTTTTTTATATTTTAAATATATTTAATAAAATGAATAAATTTAGTTCAAATATTTTTATATATATTTATACAAACAATAAAATTACTTAATTTTTCTCTAAAAATAATTTTCCTATAAGAAAAAACTAAAATATATATTTTTCTATAAACATATCTTGATTTATCTTTTGCAAAAATTTAAAAATATTCTATAGAAAAACCTAATTTTATGTTAAAAAAACTTAATTTTTCAATAGCTAAATTAGAAAAATTTACTATAATTAACTCAATTTTTCTAAAAAAAAAAACTTATTTTTTCTAAAAAACAACTTAATTTTTCTATAAAGTTAATTTTTAATGATTTTCATTTTTTCAATAAAAAATGTGTTCTTTATACATATATATTTCTATAGAAAAGCTTAGATTTTCTATAAAAACTATAATTGTTTCTATAAAAACTTTTTGTTCAATAAAAATACATAGTTTTTCTATAAAAACAATCTTATTTATGTAAAGACAAACTTAATTCTTCTATAAAAAACATTTTATTTTTAATAGCAAACATATAAAGATAGTCTATAAAAAAACTGTTTACATAGAAAAAACATAATTTTTATACAGAACAACATAATTTTTTATTAAAAAAAAAACATATTCATATAATTATTAGTAATACTTATTTGTATAATAAACAAATTATTTTTCCGAAAAATTACTGAATGTTTCATTAAAAAATTTTATTAAAATAACCTAATTTTTCTATAACAAAAATAGAAACATTTTCTGTAAACAACTTTATTTTTAAAACTTAATTATCTATAAAAAACGCCATTTTTTTCTAAACATAAAACTTAATTTTTCTATAAAATATTTTTTTCGTGTATTTTTATTCAATAAAATTACCAATAAGAAAAAAAACTTATTTTTTAATAAAAATAAATATTTTTCTATAGAAAAGCTTATTTTTTCTATAAAACATTAAAATTTTTATATAAAATAATATAATGTTTCTATGCAAATAAAACTTTTTTGTTCAATAAAAATACATAGTTTTTCTATAAAAAAAAACAATCTTTTAATATCAAATATAAAGGAATATTATAAAAAAAACTTATTTTTGCAACAAAAATTATAAATTTGTCTATAAAAAAGAACTTATATTAAAAAAAAAATGTCTATCAAAAATATCTAATTATTCTATAGAGAAACCGAAATTTCTTATGGAAAAATTACATCAGAAATTTCGGTTTTTTTATAGTAAATTTTATTTTATTTTATTTTATAAAATTACGTATTACTTACTAATTTATAAGAATAGGTTTTTTTTACAGAAAAAAAATTATATTTTTCATTAAAGTGTTTTTTGATTGAAGAATTAAGCTTGTTTTTACATAAATAAGATTGTTTTTTATATAAAAACTATGTATTTTTATTGAACAAAAAGTTTTTTGTAGAAACATTTAGAGTTTTTATAGAAAATTCTATGGAAATATATATTTATAAAGAACACACTTTTTATTGAAAAAATGGATTTCATTAAAAATTAACTTTATAGAAAAATTAAGTTTTTTTTAGAAAAATTTTTCTAATTTTGCTATTGAAAAATTATTTTTTTTAACAGAAAATTAGGTTTTTCTATAGAATATTTTTATATTTTTGCAAAAGAAAAATCAAGATATTTTTATAGAAAAATATTTATTTTAGTTTTTTTCTTATAGAAAAATTGTTTTTATAGAAAAAATAAAGTAATTTTATTGAATGTATATACAAATATATAATAATAAGTTTTTTATAGAAAAAAAAGTTATTTTTATAGATAAATTAAGTATTTTTATTAAAAGATGATATTTTTATAGAAAAATATGTATTTTTATTCAAAATAATTTTTTTCTTATAAACAAATTGGTAATTTTATTAAATATATATAAAAATGTTTGAACTGAATTTGGTAATTTTATTGAATATAAAAAAAAGTTTTTTTTATAGAAAAATTAAGTTTTATCTTTAGAAAAAT
Source organism: Stomorhina lunata (assembly GCA_933228675.1). Classification (NCBI taxonomy): domain Eukaryota; kingdom Metazoa; phylum Arthropoda; class Insecta; order Diptera; family Rhiniidae; genus Stomorhina; species Stomorhina lunata. The sequence continues at coordinate 59,492 of CAKOFX010000019.1, forward strand.
TAGGTTTTTTTATAGAGAATTAAGTTTTAAAAATAAGGTTTTTTACAGAAAATGCTATAGAAAAAGTAAGTTATTTTTATAAAACCTTTTTAGAAAAATTGAGTACTGTTTATATAGAAAAAACTTAATTTTTATATTAAAAAACATCATTTTTTTGTGTAATAAGTTGTTTTATTACAAAATAGGAATTAGTAATAATTATAAGAATACGTTGTGTATTTTTAATATAATAAATAATTTCTTTGTATATAAACAGAAAGTTTTTTTAAAAGAATGTCTTTCTATTTTGGGTACACGTTTTTATAGGCGAATTAAATATGTCTTTAGTTAATTTTTCTATAAAAAATACTTATTTTTATAAAAAAAAAACAATGGCAAAAAAATGTCTATAAAAACCTGATTTTTTGTAAAGAAAACACTAAAACCTTACTATCCTAAAGAAAAACCTAATTTTTTTATAGAAAAAAATTTACTTTAATTTACAAAAATTATTTTTTTTTAAAGTACATTATTCTTCTATAAAAAAAATAATTTTTCTATAAAATTAATTTTTAATAATTTTCATTTTTGCAATAAATAAAATACTTAATTTTTCTATAGAAAAGCTCAATTTTTCTATAAAACTTCTAAATTTTTCTATAAAAAATGAAAAAAAAAAAAAAATAGTTGTTGAAAAAAATAAAACATAACAAATCTATTTTTTATATTTTTTATAAGAAAAACCTTATTTTTTAATAAAAATACACATTTTTCTATAACAATAAATTTATTTTTTAATAAAAATAACTTGATTTTCCTATAGCAAAATTATACAGATTTTCTGTAAATTATTCTAAAGAAAACCCTATTTTTTTTATAAAAATAAGTTTTTTTTTTGAAAAAATTAGTTGTTTTGTTATAAAAATAAGTATTAATATTTATTATAAGAATAAGTTTTTTTTTATAAAAAAATTATGTTTTTCAATTAAGTTAAAAATTAAATATAAACGACAAATTTAAAAGTACTGTTTATATAGAAAAAACTTAATTTTTATATTGAAAAACATAATTTTTTGTGTAATTTTACTGAAAAAATAAGTTGTTTTATTACAAAATAAGAATTAGTAATAATTATAAGAATACGTTTTTTTATAAAAAAAATTATGTATTTTTAATATAATAATTAATTTCTTTCTATATAAACAGTAAGTTTTTTTAAAAGAACGTCTTTCTATTTTTGGTATTAAAAAGTTAAGTTTTTAATTAATTTTTCTATAAATAAAACTAATTTTTCTATAGAAAATACTTAATTTTTGATAAAAAAAAACAATAGCAAAAAATGTCTATAAAAACCCAGAATTTTTGTAAACACTAAAACCTTATTATTCTAAAGAAAAACCTAATTTTTTTATAGAAAAAATTTACTTTAATATACAAAAAATATTTTATGTTTAAAAGTACATTATTCTTCTATAAAAAAAAATAATTTACTATAAAATTAATTTTTAATAATTTTCATTTTTTCAATAAATAAAATTCTTAATTATTCTATAGAAAAGCTCAATTTTGCTATAAAACATCTAAATTTTTCTATAAAAAATGAAAAAAAAAAAATATTTGTTCAAAAAAATAAAACAAAATATCTAATTTTTATATTTTTTATAAAAAAAAAATATTTTTTAATAAAAATATATATTTTTCTATAAAAATAAATTAATTTTTTTATAAAAATAACTTGATAAATATAACTTGTAAAAAAATTTATTATTCTAAAGAAAAACCTAATTTTTTATAAAAAAAATCTTAATTTTTAAATAAGAAAAATATATACAAATATATACATATATA
>CAKOFX010000020.1:0-60164 GCA_933228675.1 Stomorhina lunata
TATAGAAAAACTTACTTTTTCAATAGAAAAACTTACGTTTTCTATAGAAAAACTTACTTTTTCTATAGAAAAACTTACTTTTTCTATAGAAAAACTTACTTTTTCTATAGAAAAACTTACTTTTTCTATAGAAAAACTTACTTTTTCTATAGAAAAACTTACTTTTTCTATAGAAAAACTTACTTTTTCTATAGAAAAACTTACTTTTTCTATAGAAAAACTTACTTTTTCTATAGAAAAACTGACTTTTTCTATAGAAAAACTGACTTTTTCTATAGAAAAACTTACTTTTTCTATAGAAAAACTTACTTTTTCTATAGAAAAACTTACTTTTCTATAGAAAAACTTACTTTTTCTATAGAAAAACTTACTTTTTCTATAGAAAAACTTACTTTTTCTATAGAAAAACTTACTTTTTCTATAGAAAAACTTACTTTTTCTATAGAAAAACTTACTTTTTCTATAGAAAAACTTACTTTTTCTATAGAAAAACTTACTTTTTCTATAGAAAAACTTACTTTTTCTATAGAAAAACTTACTTTTTCTATAGAAAAACTTACTTTTTCTATAGAAAAACTTACTTTTTCTATAGAAAAACTTACTTTTTCTATAGAAAAACTTACTTTTTATATAGAAAAACTTACTTTTTATATAGAAAAACTTACTTTTTATATAGAAAAACTTACTTTTTCTATAGAAAAACTTACTTTTTCTATAGAAAAACTTACTTTTTCTATAGAAAAACTTACTTTTTCTATAGAAAAACTTACTTTTTCTATAGAAAAACTTACTTTTTCTATAGAAAAACTTACTTTTTCTATAGAAAAACTTACTTTTTCTATAGAAAAACTTACTTTTTCTATAGAAAAACTTACTTTTTCTATAGAAAAACTTACTTTTTCTATAAAAAAACTTACTTTTTCTATAGAAAAACTTACTTTTTCTAAAGAAAAACTTACGTTTTCTATAGAAAAACTTACTTTTTCTATAGAAAAAACTTACTTTTTCTATAGAAAAACTTACTTTTCTATAAAAAAACTTACTTTTTCTATAGAAAAACTTACTTTTTCTATAGAAAAACTTACTTTTTCTATAGAAAAACTTACTTTTTCTATAGAAAAAAATACTTTTTCTATAGAAAAACTTACTTTTTATATAGAAAAACTTACTTTTTATATAGAAAAACTTACTTTTTCTATAGAAAAACTTACTTTTTCTATAGAAAACTTACTTTTTCTATAGAAAAACTTACCTTTTCTATAGAAAAACTTACTTTTTCTATAGAAAAACTTACTTTTTCTATAGAAAAACTTACTTTTTCTATAGAAAAACTTACTTTTTCTATAAAAAAACTTACTTTTTCTATAGAAAAACTTACTTTTTCTATAGAAAAACTTACTTTTTCTATAGAAAAACTTACTTTTTCTATAGAAAAACTTACTTTTTCTATAGAAAAACTTACTTTTTCTATAGAAAAACTTACTTTTTCTATAGAAAAACTTACTTTTTCTATAGAAAAACTTACTTTTTCTATAGAAAAACTTACTTTTTCTATAGAAAAACTTACTTTTTCTATAGAAAAACTTACTTTTTCTATAGAAAAACTTACTTTTTCTATAGAAAAACTTACTTTTTCTATAGAAAAACTTACTTTTTCTATAGAAAAACTTACTTTTTCTATAGAAAAACTTACTTTTTCTAGTAGAAAAACTTACTTTTTCTATAGAAAAACTTACTTTTTCTATAGAAAAACTTACTTTTTCTATAGAAAAACTTACTTTTTCTATAGAAAAACTTACTTTTTCTATAGAAAAACTTACTTTTTCTATAGAAAAACTTACTTTTTCTATAGAAAAACTTACTTTTTCTATAGAAAAACTTACTTTTTCTATAGAAAAACTTACTTTTTCTATAGAAAAACTTACTTTTTCTATAGAAAAACTTACTTTTTCTATAGAAAAACTTTACTTTTTCTATAGAAAAACTTACTTTTTCTATAGAAAAACTTACTTTTTCTATAAAAAAACTTACTTTTTCTATAGAAAAACTTACTTTTTCTATAGAAAAACTTACTTTTTCTATAGAAAAACTTACTTTTTCTATAGAAAAACTTACTTTTTCTATAGAAAAACTTACTTTTTCTATAGAAAAACTTACTTTTTCTATAGAAAAACTTACTTTTTCTATAGAAAAACTTACTTTTTCTATAGAAAAACTTACTTTTTATATAGAAAAACTTACTTTTTCTATAAAAAAACTTACTTTTTCTATAGAAAAACTTACTTTTTCTATAGAAAAACTTACTTTTTCTATAGAAAAAAATACTTTTTCTATAGAAAAACTTACTTTTTATATAGAAAAACTTACTTTTTCTATAGAAAAACTTACTTTTTCTATAGAAAAACTTACTTTTTCTATAGAAAAACTTACTTTTTCTATAGAAAAACTTACTTTTTCTATAGAAAAACTTACTTTTTCTATAGAAAAACTTACTTTTTCTATAGAAAAACTTACTTTTTCTATAGAAAAACTTACTTTTTTCTATAGAAAAACTTACTTTTTCTATAGAAAAACTTACTTTTTCTATAGAAAAACTTACTTTTTCTATAAAAAAACTTACTTTTTCTATAGAAAAACTTACTTTTTCTAAAGAAAAACTTACGTTTTCTATAGAAAAACTTACTTTTTCTATAGAAAAACTTACTTTTTCTATAGAAAAACTTACTTTTTCTATAGAAAAAACTTACTTTTTCTATAGAAAAACTTACTTTTTCTATAGAAAAACTTACTTTTTCTATAGAAAAACTTACTTTTTCTATAGAAAACTTACTTTTTCTATAGAAAAACTTACTTTTTCTATAGAAAAACTTACTTTTTCTATAGAAAAACTTACCTTTTTCTATAGAAAAACTTACTTTTTCTATAGAAAAACTTACTTTTTCTATAGAAAAAACTTACTTTTTCTATAGAAAAACTTACTTTTTCTATAGAAAAACTTACTTTTTCTATAGAAAAACTTACTTTTTCTATAGAAAAACTTACTTTTTCTATAGAAAAACTTACTTTTTCTATAGAAAAACTTACTTTTTCTATAGAAAAACTTACTTTTTCTATAGAAAAACTTACTTTTTCTATAGAAAAACTTACTTTTTCTATAGAAAAACTTACTTTTTCTATAGAAAAACTTACTTTTTCTATAGAAAAACTTACTTTTTCTATAGAAAAACTTACTTTTTCTATAGAAAAACTTACTTTTTCTATAGAAAAACTTACTTTTTCTATAGAAAAAACTTACTTTTTCTATAGAAAAACTTACTTTTTCTATAGAAAAACTTACTTTTTCTATAGAAAAACTTACTTTTTCTATAGAAAAACTTACTTTTTCTATAGAAAAACTTACTTTTTCTATAGAAAAACTTACTTTTTCTATAGAAAAACTTACTTTTTCTATAGAAAAACTTACTTTTTCTATAGAAAAACTTACTTTTTCTATAGAAAAACTTACTTTTTCTATAGAAAAACTTACTTTTTCTATAGAAAAACTTACTTTTTCTATAGAAAAACTTACTTTTTCTATAGAAAAATTTACTTTTTCTATAGAAAAACTTACTTTTTCAATAGAAAGACTTACGTTTTCTATAGAAAAACTGACTTTTTCTATAGAAAAACTTACATTTTCTATAGAAAAACTTACTTTTCTATAGAAAAACTTACTTTTTCTATAGAAAAACTTACTTTTTCAATAGAAAAACTTACGTTTTCTATAGAAAAACTTACTTTTTCTATAGAAAAACTTACTTTTTCTATAGAAAAACTTACTTTTTCTATAGAAAAACTTACTTTTTCTATAGAAAAACTTACTTTTTCTATCGAAAAACTTACTTTTTCTATAGAAAAACTTACTTTTTCTATAGAAAAACTTACTTTTTCTATAGAAAAACTTACTTTTTCTATAGAAAAACTTACTTTTTCTATAGAAAAACTTACTTTTTCTATAGAAAAACTTACTTTTTCTATAGAAAAACTTACTTTTTCTATAGAAAAACTTACTTTTTCTATAGAAAAACTTACTTTTTCTATAGAAAAACTTACTTTTTCTATAGAAAAACTTACTTTTTCTATAGAAAAACTTACTTTTTCTATAGAAAAACTTACTTTTTCTATAGAAAAACTTACTTTTTCTATAGAAAAACTTACTTTTTCTATAGAAAAACTTACTTTTTCTATAGAAAAACTTACTTTTTCTATAGAAAAATTTACTTTTTCTATAGAAAAACTTACTTTTTCTATAGAAAAACTTACTTTTTATATAGAAAAACTTACTTTTTATATAGAAAAACTTACTTTTTCTATAGAAAAACTTACTTTTTCTATAGAAAAACTTACTTTTTCTATAGAAAAACTTACTTTTTCTATAGAAAAACTTACTTTTTCTATAGAAAAACTTACTTTTTCTATAGAAAAACTTACTTTTTCTATAGAAAAACTTACTTTTTCTATAGAAAAACTTACTTTTTCTATAGAAAAACTTACTTTTTCTATAGAAAAACTTACTTTTTCTATAAAAAAACTTACTTTTTCTATAGAAAAACTTACTTTTTCTAAAGAAAAACTTACGTTTTCTATAGAAAAACTTACTTTTTCTATAGAAAAACTTACTTTTTCTATAGAAAAACTTACTTTTTCTATAAAAAAAACTTACTTTTTCTATAGAAAAACTTACTTTTTCTATAGAAAAACTTACTTTTTCTATAGAAAAACTTACTTTTTCTATAGAAAAAAATACTTTTTCTATAGAAAAACTTACTTTTTATATAGAAAAACTTACTTTTTATATAGAAAAACTTACTTTTTCTATAGAAAAACTTACTTTTTCTATAGAAAAACTTACTTTTTCTATAGAAAAACTTACTTTTTCTATAGAAAAACTTACTTTTTCTATAGAAAAACTTACTTTTTCTATAGAAAAACTTACTTTTTCTATAGAAAAACTTACTTTTTCTATAGAAAAACTTACTTTTTCTATAAAAAAACTTACTTTTTCTATAGAAAAACTTACTTTTTCTATAGAAAAACTTACTTTTTCTATAGAAAAACTTACTTTTTCTATAGAAAAACTTACTTTTTCTATAGAAAAAAATACTTTTTCTATAGAAAAACTTACTTTTTATATAGAAAAACTTACTTTTTATATAGAAAAACTTACTTTTTCTATAGAAAAACTTACTTTTTCTATAGAAAAACTTACTTTTTCTATAGAAAAACTTACTTTTTCTATAGAAAAACTTACTTTTTCTATAGAAAAACTTACTTTTTCTATAGAAAAACTTACTTTTTCTATAGAAAAACTTACTTTTTCTATAGAAAAACTTACTTTTTCTATAGAAAAACTTACTTTTTCTATAGAAAAACTTACTTTTTCTATAGAAAAACTTACTTTTTCTATAGAAAAACTTACTTTTTCAATAGAAAAACTTACTTTTTCTATAGAAAAACTTACTTTTTCTATAAAAAAAACTTACTTTTTCTATAGAAAAACTTACTTTTTCTAAAGAAAAACTTACGTTTTCTATAGAAAAACTTACTTTTTCTATAGAAAAACTTACTTTTTCTATAGAAAAACTTACATTTTCTATAGAAAAACTTACTTTTCTATAGAAAAACTTACTTTTTCTATAGAAAAACTTACTTTTTCAATAGAAAAACTTACTTTTTCTATAGAAAAACTTACTTTTTCAATAGAAAAACTTACGTTTTCTATAGAAAAACTTACTTTTTCTATAGAAAAACTTACTTTTTCTATAGAAAAACTTACTTTTTCTATAGAAAAACTTACTTTTTCTATAGAAAAACTTACTTTTTCTATAGAAAAACTTACTTTTTCTATAGAAAAACTTACTTTTTCTATAGAAAAACTTACTTTTTCTATAGAAAAACTTACTTTTTCTATAGAAAAACTTACTTTTTCTATAGAAAAACTTACTTTTTCTATAGAAAAACTTACTTTTTCTATAGAAAAACTTACTTTTTCTATAGAAAAACTTACTTTTTCTATAGAAAAACTTACTTTTTCTATAGAAAAACTTACTTTTTCTATAGAAAAACTTACTTTTTCTATAGAAAAACTTACTTTTTCTATAGAAAAACTTACTTTTTCTATAGAAAAACTTACTTTTTCTATAGAAAAACTTACTTTTTCTATAGAAAAACTTACTTTTTCTATAGAAAAACTTACTTTTTCTATAGAAAAACTTACTTTTTCTATAGAAAAACTTACTTTTTCTATAGAAAAACTTACTTTTTCTATAGAAAAACTTACTTTTTCTATAGAAAAACTTACTTTTTCTATAGAAAAACTTACTTTTTCTATAGAAAAACTTACTTTTTCTATAGAAAAACTTACGTTTTCTATAGAAAAACTTACTTTTTCTATAGAAAAACTTACTTTTTCTATAGAAAAACTTACTTTTTCTATAGAAAAACTTACTTTTTCTATAGAAAAACTTACTTTTTCTATAGAAAAACTTACTTTTTCTATAGAAAAACTTACTTTTTCTATAGAAAAACTTACTTTTTCTATAGAACTTTTTCTATAGAAAAACTTACTTTTTCTATAGAACTTTTTCTATAGAAAAACTTACTTTTTCTATAGAACAACTTACTTTTTCTATAAAAAAACATGTTTTTATTTTTAAAGTAAAAGTTTGTTTTCTTAAGCAAATGTATTTTTTATTTAGAAAACGTATTTTTTTTTTCTTTAAAAAATGTGTTTTTACATAGAAAAAAATTTAAGTTTATTTTTCTATAAAGAAAATATAAACGTATTTTTTACTTAAAAAAATAAAATATTTTCTATAAAAACGATTGAATGTTTAGCATAAAAATAATTTTTCTATATATTCCATCTCACTGTGTATATATATATTTTTCTGAATAACTCTTATTGCTCTATTCAATTATACAATTAGAATGTTATATAATATATATAATAATTATACATACACATTTTTCTCTACTACGTCAATTAAAAAGTTACCAAACTAATAAAAAAGAAATCTTATAAACCACTATGCATTTTCCAATGCGTATTCCTTTTAATTTTGCCTTTGATAAACAAATTCAAAATGATGAAAAATTCAAATAAGCTCACTTATCAATGTTGAATTGTACATGTTGTTTGTATTGTTGGCATATTATATTGCTCAATTCAGTTCAAACATGTTGTGTGTGTTAATGAGAATAAGATCGTTTGGACACGATGAATTTACTGCAATCCAGCGTTACCGTTATGCGACTAAAGTCGCAATTTGCGACTTTTTTATGTGGCCTGCGACGCAACCTGCGACTTTTCTTCCATGGCCCTTTTTTGCTACTTTTTTGAATTTTGTGCGACTTTTGACACCTTTTTACAAAATTATTTAAAATTTTTATTTTTAGCCCATTATCAATATCTCAACTAAAATTCCCCTTAATGATTTTAACTTAAGTATAAATACCATCAATTTGAGAAGTCTTTTTGTACAATAAAAAACTTAAACAAATAAATTTTGGCGGCAGAGTTGATAGCCTTTCGACAACTCCCGCATAGCTACGTACAAATATTGGTTTTGTTTGTTTGTCATTATTTCATTAATATTTTACATTTATAGTTCGAGCAAAAAGAAAGAGTATTAATGAAACTAAGCCGGTGAAACACCAGTTAAAATACAATCAAGTTCTGGGTCAGAAGATGATGAAGTTTTCCAGCAATCCTAATGCTCTTCGAAAATACAGAAAGTTTAAGGAAATATTCTAAGATATGGAAATTGCATTAGTGAATGTAAAATCCGTTCTCGTTAATGATTTTACTCGATGCGATCAGAATTTATGATGGTTAAAATAATAATTTCTAAAAATAATTTAAAAACCATTTTATTTTATTTAGTTTTATATTGATTTGGACACAACTTTCAGGGGATTTGTCATTTTATGGTTATTTATACATGCTTTAACATTTGGTCCGTCAAATAGTTAATCCCTTAATTATTTTGGTGCGCTTCAGATCTAAGGTAAAGCTTTTTTAAAGAATAGTTTTAACACCATTCCTGACCAATTTTGTGCTCTATTCGCAATGTGCTTCAGTAAAATATTTTTAGATAAAACCTTTGCGGTTTTTTTGACAAACTTTTAATGCAAATCGTTATAAATGACATCGCTTTCATACCTTTTATGTGATTTGGTCTCAGTTTGTTATCTAATACTATTAAAAGCAATATATACTTTTTTTGTACGATTTTCAAAATCTTGATAAAATTTTAGCAATAAATGATGAGAAAAAAAGTCGCGAAAACGTGCTTCAATTTTGGCAGCAATTAAGTAGTATTAGAAGTAACGAAATTAAAATATAGAGGGCAATGGATTCATCCCCCAAGTATGGGGTCTATTTCATAAAACAACGATGAAACAAAAGAAGAAGAAGACGAAATATGAAAAAAAGCGTAAATGCTTCGTTCGGTTTTTTTAAGTTTTTGAAATTTGCGTGCCAATTACGCTAAGAAGTGCAAACTTGCGCTACTAAGATTTTGTGTTCAATATACCTGAAGTCTTAGGAGTTCAAATCTGTAATTAGATTTTCCGTACACCTAAGAGTACAAAAATTATTCGAGTTGAAAGTCGGTTTCTTAGGAATTCAAACTGTTTGGTTTTTGCCTATATATCTTTTCAAGTATGAATTGTTTTATGGTTTTTTGTTCATTGTTTAAGTAAAAATGTATTAAAAAATGTGCGACTTTTTTTTGTTGAGTGCTACTTTTTGTGCGACTTTTTTTTAAAAAAGCGACTTTTTTTGCGACTTTTTTAAATTTGTCAGCGGTAACGCTGCTGCAATCCCTTCTCTTGCCTGTGCGAACTTGTTCATAAAATGCTTTTGTTAATTATACACAAAATCAGAATTTGATTTGTACAGTAGAATAAATATGATTTTTAATCACGTTGAATTTTTCTTTATTCTTTAAAATGAACAAAAATGTTTGTGCTGAATGAAATCAAGAAATCCCGTGATTTTGAAGTTCTCTGTTACATACCTGTACTCGTGCTTCGCTCAAACCAAGTCGATGGCTAAGTTCTTCTCTCATAAAGGCATCAGGATAATGTGTTTCTTCAAATAATCGCTCAAGTTCGTTAAGTTGTTCTGAAGTGAAATTTGTACGTGACCTCCTTTGTTTATTGTTATTTAATGAAATTGAATTCAACTTGTCATTATTAATTTTAGACGATTCCAGAACATTAACACATTTTTCATCTGAACTATGAGGTGCAGAAGAACCTATACATTCTTCGAATTCAGTCGAACTATTTGAATTGCAATAATCTGTAAAAAAATTAATAGTAATTATGTAATTAATAGTTAAAAAAAATATGTTCTTATATTAATGTTATTTTCTGAAAACACTGTGCTCGAATTTGACACTCTTTTTTAAACAAGCTGGGGCACCCTACTGGTAAAGCTTAATTCGAGTACTACGAATTCATTGGTATTAGCCGTTTTCCAAAGTAAGCGCTCGTATTCGCGGTTTAAAATTTGTACACTTAAGTACAAAAAAATGGTATTTTTATGGTATTTTTATACCCACCATCAATAAGATTGGGGGTATGTTGAGATTGTCATTCCGTTTGTAATTTCCTTAATACTGGCTCAAAAAGCAAAAGCGATATATATTCTGAATCCTTATGAAATTATAAGACGATTGAGTGATGTCCGTATGTCTGTCTGTTGTCGGCACGATAAAACCTTAACGAAAGAATATAGGTCACTGAAACTTAGTAAAAATATTCTTCATTTCTGAGAAAATTTTTGTATTAAAATTGGCTAATATCGGTTAACATTTGATCATAGCTCCTGTATAACCTCGCCTACGCTAATCGCTTATTTGCTAATTATAATAGCTATGAATTTGGTTTATAGAAGTTTTACATAAGCCCTAGGCAGCATATAAAATTCCATCAAAATCGGTTCACATTTAGCTATAGCTTCCATACAAAGCACTTATGAAAACAGCATAAATTTCACCTACTAAGTGTATTGTATTGTATGCCAATAAATCTAAAACTATAACAGATATAACCACTAAATTTAGCACAAGAGAGTCTTATGTCACAAACGGTCACCATTTGACCATAGCACCCATATAAAAAGCTTACGGAAATACAAAAATACAAAAAGAAAAGGGGGTTTATGTCCGTCTGTCCGTCAGATAGAAGCGCGATTGGCTCCTTAGCTAGAGAGAAACAATTTAACAGAAGTATTTATACTCTTCACCACCATAGGTGAAATGGGTATTATAAGTTTGTGCTGATGTATGTAACGCATAGAAATATTTGTCTTAGACCCACCTTTTAGTATACTAATAGACTTAGAATCACTTTCTAAGTCGATTTCCGTCCGTTTGGACGGTGGTAATCAAAGTACAGGTCGCAATTCTAAAGATAATTTGATAAAATTTGGCACAGATCATAGTGGGACCATGGCCATGTTAAGGTTATTTTTTGCATACATAATTTTTGTAACTTTAATCAAATTGCCAAATTTCGAGATTATCGGTCCACATTTGACCCTAGCTCTCATATAAGTCTAAATGACGGAAACAGCTTAAATATATAAGTTTTGAGAAAATGCTTATATGATGGCAAAATTTATCGAATATTTGTCTTTATACAGAAAAAAAAACACCTTTGACCTTAGTGGTGAAGGATATCGTATAGTCGGGCTTGAACGACTATAGCACTTTCTTACTTGTTTTAATATGTTAAAGAAGTTGTGTACTGAAAATGGCTTACATTTAGTTAGAGCTCCCATATAACCCTTCCCCGGGAATCACATTTATGCTGATAAATTAAATACAATTGTAATATATATGACGACTTAATTTAGAGCAGAGAAGTTTTATGCAACTTTTAATCAGTATGTCAAATTTAATAGGAATTGGTCCAAATTTGACCATAGCTTTAATATAAAAACCGCTCCCGGAAACCACTAAAATGCCACAAACGCCAGTTAAAAGCTATTAAATTATAAATTGTGACAGCTATCGCCACTAAATTTTGCACAAATAAACTTAATATAAACACCAGCCAGAATATACAATTTTGTGACAATCGGTCAACTTTGGGTATAATTCTCATATAAACATCCCCCTTTTTTTACCTACAATCAGAAAGATTTGGGGGTACATTCAGTATATTAAGATTGCACCTACGAAATTAGATAGCTATCAATAAATGTTAAGTCCAGACTTTATACACAAAGTTTGAAGTTCTTAACAAAATATATGAACCTGCCATGTTTATCTTAACTAAATATATACTAAGCACAACGAAAAGTATTTATTTAACAGCTTATTAATGTAAAACTATACGCGGTTATGGAACACCATTTTGTGCAAGGTAAACACTAGGGAAACGACTTAGATACTTTTAAATGTTGAACTATACTAACTATACTACTGCAACCGAATTTAGTCCAAATATTTTACCAACAAGACCACATTTAGTCAACATTTTGAATTAGCTGCACTCTCGTACAACTTGATGGTGGGTATATAAGATTCGGCACAGCCGAACATAACACTCTTACTTGTTATAAATTGGCATGGTAGTAGAAGACTATGAAATGTAGCCCTTACTGTAGCCCTTACTGGGCCGCGAACACCGATATCTAAAATGTTATGATCGGACTTAAAATGGCGACACAGTTAACAAAATACTAAAAGGCGGTATTTGTAGGCGTGGTAAAAAAATATTTTTTTTTAGATTAGTTTTAACATAGTCTTTAATTCTTGGGGGTGACTGACACAACTATTGTTTTTGTGGAAGGCGAACCGCTCTAGTGTATAGTCTATTCATTGGGGATGTTTTAGAGAAACAAATGTATTTATATTTTTCACATTCAGCTCCATTAAATTAGAAGAACACCATGAGGTTAAATTATTAATATCATCTTGCAAAAGAATTTGGCTGAGGGTAGATCATTTTTAAAAAGAGTAAACAGAAGCTGCTCAAGATGACTGCCCTGAGACATCAATGAAATTGGAATAAGTATTATTAAACTAAACACATTGCTTTCTATTTACTCGTATCAGATACGATTTAATTCAGTTTAGAAAGGGTGTACTAAACCAAAGTTTATCAAGCTTATGAATAAGTAAGTTATGGTTCATTTTATCAAATGCTTTACTGTATTAATAAGACCGTCATTTACCAAAGATGTAAATTTACAAAATCCATGTTGAGATGGCGATAAAATTGATGATGTTTGAAATTACAGTTTATTACATAGGAGCTGTTCAAAGAGTTTTGGTATAGCACTAAGCTTAGCAATAGCTCTATGATTTGAAATATCGGCTTTAGACCCATCATTTAAATAGTGGAATTATAAACGATTGCTTCCAAACAGAAGGGAAATAACCCAATTTAAGTGATTTGTTAAATATGTACAATAATGGAGTGCTCAATAGTTTAGAGTGGTATTTTAAAATACTGCTAGGTACCCCGTCAGGACCAGCAGCATTCGACACTTTTAGATTTTGCATGTACTTCGAGCCTGATCAACAAAGGATACATCAAAGTTTTTCAAATCGGGAATTGAATGTATCAATATTGTTGGTAAATAAATATTTGTCAGACATGGGAATAGGCGTGTGACAAGTGGTTGAAAAATCCGATGGTTCGTTAACAAAAATAAAATCTAACATGCATTTGGAATAATGATTTGAAAAAAAAATTCTAAAGCAAACATGATACGATGGTACAAGCGGAGGAATCTGATGACTGAATTTGAATCAGTAACAGCCTTCCAAAATGTGTTTGACATACTAAAGTCACCAATTAATAGTACGAGATCCGTCGTATTTATTTTTTCTTAAAGTATATCAACCGCTTTTATGTTATCCTCATATACAGTAGAGTGATTCGAAAAAAAAGTTAAGTCAGGATTAAAGATAATGTAAAAATAATTCTAAATTTTTATTTTTTTACCACGCCTACAAATACCGCCCTTTTAGTATTTTGTTAACTGTGTCGCCATCTTTAGCCCGATCATAAAACTTTATACATCAATGTTTGGGGTTCTGTAAGGGCTAGATTTCTCTCTTTGATAGTTTTTTACAACTTCGTCAGTTTCTAGTCATTACTTTTTAAAATTCGAATCGTACCCACCCTAATCAAATCGAGTAAAAACCTTGTTTTCAAAAGTTATTACTATAAATTGACGTTGTAGTTAAAAACTATCAAAGAGAGAAATGTAGTCCTTACAGAGCCGCGAATACCGATATATATATTTATATATTTTATGATCGGACTTGAAATGGCGACACAGTGAAGAAAATACCAAAAGGGCGGTATTTGTAGGCGTAGTAAAAAAATAAAAAAAGATTTTTTGGAATTGTTTTAACATTATCTTTAATCCTAGGGTTGACTTATACAACGTTTTTTTTTTTTTGTATGGAAGCCAAACCGCTCTAATATACAGTATGTAATTATTTAGGAGGAATGGATAGGCAAAAATTTTATAATGACTGTTTATGGGCATAAAATCTCAATATGTAAAAGTCATAGAGAATTACTTCTTTAGAGGAGAATTCATTTGAGATGACAGATTTCCCAGATTTCTTTGTACTATTATTATATTGCTCACAACTTTCTCTATCTTTTCGAAAAATCTGATATTTAGAACAAAATATTTCAGAATTAATAATTTTACTATAGAGCTAAGTTTCAGTAAATATTGTTATTTTATAATTCAAGCCAAAACTATTGCGATAAATTGATGACGAGCGAAATTTCTTTCATTGTAAATAAATTCACGAATCAATCAATTTGCTAGAACAAATTTTAAGGAACAATGATTTTGAAAGATGCTCTGTTTCTAGAATTTATTTTGAAAAGAAGAATTTTATCCGGGCTATAATTTTTGAACAGTATATAAAATTTTATATCATCAGCATTTGTATCAACTGTTTTTCGAGGGGAAATAGTTTGTAATTCTTTGGATGACCTACGGCAGCAATATTTTGATTATTCATAGTAGAAGACCTTGGCATGGAGTTTAATGGATCTGGAGATGCAGTTTCAAAATTGATGAACCTATACGAGTTAATAGGATTAGGCATTAGAGTTGTAGATTGTTTGGAGAGTATTAAATTTCGATCAACAATAATTTTGTCTGCATCGGAAGAACTGTATTCGATACTGTAGACTGACTGGAAACATCAATTATTACTTTCTTTTCTGTTATATTAGGAGCACTTTGAAGTACTCAAAAATCGGTTGGTTTTACAACGAGGTGGAGAGGGTGTCTGGGATTGTAAATCATCTAATGCTTTAAAATCATTGAAAAGTTTTCCTTAAGCATTAATCTGATCGTTTAAATGACTTAGGTTATTTTTTGAATTTGTAAAAACTTGTTTCTTGTGCTTTAAAAAAATCGATGAAATTCAGCACCTATTTTTGAAATGGATTCACCAACCAGACCAAAAAGACCGCAACACTTGTAATGGTATAAGCCATGAGAAAGCCAACAGATAACCATTCTGTCATCAGACCCATCCAAGGTACATAATTTTTTTTAAGCAAGCCATATTATAAACGGATTTTGTTTTGAAACGAACGTATACAAATTTTACCCAAAATTGTATGTCAAATTCGTATATTTTTGTTTGCTGGGCAAATTAAACAATAATCCACATGTAGATGGAGCCACTTAAGTGAAATTTGTTTTACTCTTATCCAGTAGATGGAGCAATTTAGATGCTACAATTGAAATGCAACAATGCAAAAAATAACAGCTGACTTGCTAAGTTCGCTGAAAACTTACAGATGGAATTATATGTTATTATTGTTATGTAGTTTATTAAAACATAAATTATGTTGTTGTTATTTTAAATAATAACAAGTAAGAGTGTTATATTCGGCTGTGACAAATCTTGTATACCCACCATCAAGTTGTACGAGAGTGCAGCTAATTCAAAATGTTGACCAAATGTGGTATTGCTGGTAATATATTTGGACTAAATTCGGTTGCAGTGGTATAGTTACTATAGTTCAACATTAAAAAGTATTTAAGTGGTTTCCCTAGTATTTACCTTGGACAAAATGCTGTTCCATAACCGAATATAGTTTTACATTAATAAGTTGTTTCATTGTGCCATAAACATGTTGATAGCAACACGGCAGGTTCATATATTTCGTAAGGAGTTCCTAATGCTTCTACCGTGTATAAAGTCTGGACCTAACATTGATTGATATCTATCTAATTTCGTAGACGTAATCTTAATATACTGAATATAGTCATATAGACCATTAAACACTAGAATTAGACACTAGAATAAGACTTTACTATTTTAGAGGTCTGCTCTATGCATCCGTATGCATGCATAGAGTATGTAATTTAAGAATTTTGTTTTAAGTTGAAACTTTACTTTGTACAGTAGAACGTGGGATCTGCCATCTAAGCAGATTCCACAGTTAAGAATATTGTTTAAATAGAATTTTGTACAACTGAACGTGGGATCTGCTATCTAAGCAGATTCCATAGTTGACTCTTTTAAGCTTTGCTTAAGTAAAATGAATAAATAAAAATTAGTCTGAAACAAACAACGGAAAGATTCGTTTTATTTTAGATTCAACAACAAAACTGGCGACGAGGATAAAAGAAAAAAGAAGAAAACGAAGAAGGATCTTCTATAAAGAATTAACTAAAGAAAAAGTGGAATTGAAGTGAACAAAATTAATATTAATTTATAATTAACATTATAAAAACTTTAAAAAGTTGAAATTACTAAATAAATGAAATTAAATAAAAAAGTTAAACATAAAGTAAATACATTAAATTGAGTAAAAGGAAAAATTTAAAACATAAAAACATTGGAAAGATAAGGAACAGAAAAGATTAGAAAATATAACAATAAGAAAAAAAATTAAAAAGGTTTATCAAAATTTGGGACATCAAACATTTAATTAAAAAGTTTTACTGTAGTGTATTGCACTAAGAATCCCAATTTATTACAATTATTTATTATTGTAATAAATAGTTTTTTGATAAAACCAAAAAATGTTGGTGGGGAAACCTTTCCTCGACGCGTTTCGATGGTTGGTTGGACCATCTCATCAGGAGGATTATCCCTGATTCTAGACAGAGCGAAAACCTCACATTATGTATAATTTGAGGGACTGAATAAATACGAATTATTATTATTGTGTCCAACAAATATCAACATAAAGCGCAGATTATCATCCGAACAGAAACACACAAACATTTTTCAGTTTTATCATTTCTTTATTTCCCACACTTTTGTTGTTGCTTTGTTGGCGACTAAGACAAAAGTGCTATAAAGGGGGTTCAAAGAAAGATTTAAATAAACAAAAGTTTATTTTAAAGCTTGGCACATGTGCAGCCGTATATTTATTAAAAAGGTTTATCAAAATTTGGGACATCAAACATTTAATTAAAAAGTTTTACTGTAGTGTATTGCACTAAGAATCCCAATTTATTACAATTATTTATTATTGTAATAAATAGTTTTTTGATAAAACCAAAAAATGTTGGTGGGGAAACCTTTCCTCGACGCGTTTCGATGGTTGGTTAGACCATCTCATCAGGAGGATTATCCCTGATTCTAGACAGAGCGAAAACCTCACATTATGTATAATTTGAGGGACTGAATAAATACGAATTATTATTATTGTGTCCAACAAATATCAACATAAAGCGCAGATTATCATCCGAACAGAAACACACAAACATTTTTCAGTTTTATCATTTCTTTATTTCCCACACTTTTGTTGTTGCTTTGTTGGCGACTAAGACAAAAGTGCTATAAAGGGGGTTCAAAGAAAGATTTAAATAAACAAAAGTTTATTTTAAAGCTTGGCACATGTGCAGCCGTATATTTATTAAAAAGGTTTATCAAAATTTGGGACATCAAACATTTAATTAAAAAGTTTTACTGTAGTGTATTGCACTAAGAATCCCAATTTATTACAATTATTTATTATTGTAATAAATAGTTTTTTGATAAAACCAAAAAATGTTGGTGGGGAAACCTTTCCTCGACGCGTTTCGATGGTTGGTTAGACCATCTCATCAGGAGGATTATCCCTAATTCTAGACAGAGCGAAAACCTCACATTATGTATAATTTGAGGGACTGAATAAATACGAATTATTATTATTGTGTCCAACAAATATCAACATAAAGCGCAGATTATCATCCGAACAGAAACACACAAACATCTTTCAGTTTTATCATTTCTTTATTTCCCACACTTTTGTTGTTGCTTTGTTGGCGACTAAGACAAAAGTGCTATAAAGGGGGTTCAAAGAAAGATTTAAATAAACAAAAGTTTATTTTAAAGCTTGGCACATGTGCAGCCGTATATTTATTAAAAAGGTTTATCAAAATTTGGGACATCAAACATTTAATTAAAAAGTTTTACTGTAGTGTATTGCACTAAGAATCCCAATTTATTACAATTATTTATTATTGTAATAAATAGTTTTTTGAGAAAACCAAAAAATGTTGGTGGGGAAACCTTTCCTCGACGCGTTTCGATGGTTGGTTAGACCATCTCATCAGGAGGATTATCCCTAATTCTAGACATAGCGAAAACCTCACATTATGTATAATTTGAGGGACTGAATAAATACGAATTATTATTATTGTGTCCAACAAATATCAACATAAAGCGCAGATTATCATCCGAACAGAAACACACAAACATTTTTCAGTTTTATCATTTCTTTATTACAATAATAAATAATTGTAATAAATTGGGATTCTTAGTGCAATACATTACAGTAAAACTTTTTAATGAAAAAAAATTAAAATTAAAAAATTAAATTAAAAAATTAAAATCCTGACAATATCAGCAAGATTAGAGAAAAACTATAGTGGTAAACAATATTAATATATATGTAACTTGCCAAAACTATACAACAAAATCAATACGAAGAGTGTCAACAAAAACCATGAAGTTTGCAGTATAACATCAACAACAAAGTCTAAAAAAAAGAAGGAGGAAAAACAACGGCAGAGTATCAATAAAAGAGTTTGCAACATAATATTAATAGCAAGGATCTACAACAATAAGGAGGATCAATAACCCTGAAGACGAGAAAATAACGGGCACCAGGATAGTAACAGAGTAAATAAGATTAATTTATTTTTATACATTGTTTAATAAATAGTGCGTATCTTTTGATATTATGTGCTTAAATGGTAAATAATTTATAGATTGGTCTCAATTTTGACAAATAAATTTTTTTTTTCTTTGTGTGATAAAAGAAAAGAAAGACCAGTTTGCAATTTTGTTTCGATACAGGATGTAGTATAGAGTATTTTTTTTTTTTTTTGAAATGGAAATTAATTTAGTGCAACAATTTAACCTGGTGCTGAACTGCATCAAGGAGATCCCAACATTCGATGGGAAGGAACAGAGCCAACTGCCGGATTTTTTGGAGCAGGTCGAAGCCTTGCTACCATCTATCTCGACATTTGAGGAAAACAACAGAAATATCCTGTTTGGATACGTAAAAAACAGATGCGTGGGAAAGACAAGAGAAGCAATACATAGGTATGGAGTGGTAGGAACTTCGGAGGTGTTGAAGGAGATTCTTATAAATGACTTTGGGGAAAGAGAAACAAGTAGGGAATTATTTGACAAACTAAAAACCTGGAAGTTGGACGCAACAATTGAAAAGTATTACTACAGCATTAACAATATTAGAAATGGGCTACATAACCGGAGAATGACGCATGCTGAAGAGGGTTTTTCTGCTGACGAAATAAACAGAATTTCATTGGAAGTTTTTAAGGACCACTTACCTGAACCGACAAAAACCATAATTTTCGCTAGAAACCCACAGACCTTAGAAGCAGCTTTCAAAGTTATTCTGGAAGCTAGGCACCAGTACTATACGTCCTTTGGGAACATACAAAGGAATAAAAACACGAGATGACCTTATAGGACAAATTTTAGTAATGACATAGAAAACACACATTCTATAAATAGAAGTTCTCACTGCAATGCCAATCGTAATAATAATTATAACAGTAGTAACAACCGATATTTTGGTAGCAATAATACTAATAATAGTAATACTACTAGAAGTAATTATCAAAACGACAATAGATTGAATGGTGCACAGAGATTCGATTTGGGACGACAGTCGAATCAAACCAGGAACACGCGCCATTCGCGTAGAAATGAGGAACCGATGGACATCGGAAACTCAAACGTAAATTTTCGTGGTGTAGACCCAAACAACTTCCCTATATAATTATAGCAAAACCGGGTAAGACGTTACGTTTCATTATAGATACTGGAGCAGAATTCAGTATAATAAACGAAAACCTTTGTAATCCGAAATGAAAACGTGATGTCAATGTAAATTTAAGAGCCATGGGAAATGAATTCAAAGTAACTAAGCTTTGTAAATTCCCCATATTTGATGAGTTTAGTTCAGATTATAATTGCGAATTTTTAGAGTTCAATTTTAATGATAAATTCGATGGGTTAATAGGAAATAATATTTTGGCAGATCTTGATTGTGTTGTAGATTATGGAAACAGATGTATTAAAACAAAAGCAACATGTATCCCTATTTACCTTAATAGAAGCGAAGAGGATTATAAAACTATGTGTATCAATAAGAACGTTGTCGCAATCCTCAATAACGAAGTAGAATTTAGCGAGACAAATTCCATATCTGACTTGGACCTGTCGCACTTGAATACACTGGATAGAAATAAATTGTTGACGATACTTAAAATACATAATAAAACGTTCTATAGAGACAATGAGAATTTGACATTTACAGGTAAAATAAAACACAAAATAAATACACGAAACGAAATTCCGGTATACTCGAAATTATACAGATACCCGGAAATACACAAAGATGAAATTAATCGACAGATTGAAGAAATGTTAAGACAGGGAATTATAAGAGAATCTTCCAGTCCTTATAACAGTCCTGTTTGGATCGTGCCGAAAAAGACAAATGCGCCAGATGTCCAGAAGTGGCGTCTGGTAATAGATTATAGGAAACTGAACAGTGTAACCATTGAAGACAGATTCCCAATTCTAAATATTGATGATATATTTGACAAGTTGGGAAGATGTCAATATTTTACAACCCTTGATCTCATACAAGGGTTTCACCAGATAGAAATGGATGAGAAAGACATCCATAAAACAGCTTTTTCAACCGCTAGTGGGCATTACGAATTTTTGCGAATGCCTTTCGGCCTGAAGAATGCACCCTCAACCTTTCAAAGATTAATGAATGAAGTCTTGAGGGAATATATCGGTAAAATCTGTTTAGTGTACTTAGACGATATTCTAGTGTTCTCTACGAGTGTGGAGGAGCATTTGGAGTCCCTGACTAAAGTATTGCGATGTTTGCAGAAAGCAAATTTGAAGGTCTAAGCAAATGCAGCTTCTAAAAACAGCAAACAGAGTTCTTAGGACATCAGGTTACGTGTGACGGAATAAAACCAAACCCAAAAAAAATAGAAGCTATAGATAAAATTCCCCTACCAAAGAATCAAAAGGAAATTAAATCTTTCTTGGGAATTACGGGCTATTATAGAAGGTTTATAAGGGATTACTCAAAGGTAGCATTTCCTCTTGTAAAATGCTTGAAGAAGGGAGCCAAAATTAATCCAAAAGATAAAGACTATAAAGACGCGTTCGAGAAATTAAAAACACTTATTAAGTCGGATCCTATCTTGGTACACCCCGATTTCTCGAGGAAATTCACATTGGTGACAGATGTTAGTGATTTTGCTTTGGGGGCGGCGTTGATGCAGAACGATAAAATTATCTGTTATGCTATTCGATCCCTCAATGGCCATGAAAAAAACTATAGTACTATAGAAAAAGAACTCTTGGCTATAGTTTGGGCAACGAAGTATTTTAGACCCTATTTATTTGGTAGACATTTTTCTGTAAGGACGGACCATATTCAAGAACCAACTTATCTTGAAAAAAGGAGAAAGGAAAAGATTCAGCAAGAAAATTATATATAGAGGAAAAATAAGAGAAACGTGGACAGTAATATCAGAAGAAGACCTTCTGGAGACGATGAAGGAAAGACTACCACAGAGAGCTTTGTTGGTCATGTTCTGTGCCGACAACGACCTCTTTATGAAATTTCAAGAGATGTATACAAAGTACTTTATTAGATATAAGAATTTAAGAATACAGAGAACAAATATGCTATTGAAGGATATAACCGATGAAGGCGAAATTCTACAAATAATAGAGACATTACATTTTGAGAACAATCATAGAGGAATAGGCGAAATTTTCGCGGAAGTAAAGAAAAAATTCTTCTATCCGAACTTGCAGAAAGTTATACAAAAGTATATTAATAATTGCGAAATTTGCAATAGGGCAAAATATGACAGAAATCCCATTAGGCA
Organism: Stomorhina lunata; assembly: GCA_933228675.1. Classification (NCBI taxonomy): domain Eukaryota; kingdom Metazoa; phylum Arthropoda; class Insecta; order Diptera; family Rhiniidae; genus Stomorhina; species Stomorhina lunata. The sequence continues at coordinate 21,461 of CAKOFX010000020.1, forward strand.
CTCACTGAATTCAAGTCGATATATGGTACCCACAAAGAGGAGTAATGTTTCTGACTGGAATCGATAGATTTACTAAGTATGCGACGGCGCATCATCTTAAGGATAGAACATGGTTATCAATCGTTGAAGCTTTGAAAATGCGTTTTCAGTATTTGGGTAAGCCGGAAACAATAATTACGGACAATGAACTGGATGTCGCGGCGATTAAGGAGTTTTTAAAAGGATATGGTATTAAAGTTCACTTTACAACGACTTATAATAAAACAGGCAACGCAGATATCGAGAGATTGCATTTGACTTTGAACGAACATATTAGGTTGTTTAATGCGGACGAAAACAATAAAGACAACTTACAAGAAAAGGTCTCGAAAGCAATAATCGCTTATAACAACACAATTCATTCCACAACAAAGATGAAACCAATTGATTTTATAAATAATACTATATCTAGGGAATCTCTTAAAGAACTATCAGAGAAACTAAACAAAGAAAAAATAGAAAGGATGAATGCAATTAATAGGAAACAGGGAAAAGTAAATGACTTCAATTTTGCAAATGAATTCGTAAAAAATTATAGAGTAAGCAAGACATAGCCTAGATATAAGAAACTAGAGAACTATAGAATGGAAGACAACTATTTGCTGTCTAGGGACAATAAATTTAAAAAAGTCTACAAAACTCAAGTAAAACGTAAATATCAATTCCAGGAGAACAACAATGAAGATCGTGATAATGATCCTACTGACGACGGTCCGAGCATTTCTAAGAGTCGAGAAGGCTGAGGAGAATTCAGGTTACGCGATGCTGCAGGTAAAACAAGTAGAAATCCCTAATACAACAAACACAGTTGTACATATTATACACCCTACCGAATACTTGGGCATAATTGAACAGATAGCCAAAAATATAGAAGAAATAGATATTGACAACAGAGAAATTTTAAGAAAAGAAATCTGTATTATTGGGGCGAAAATTAAAACCTTAATATCTTTCGAATTTGGTAGAAAAAAAGAGGATTAATTAACGGTATAGGAAATGTTTATAAATGGATGTTCGGACTGATGGACGACACTGATAGAGAAGAAATTTTACAACACCTGAAATACGCTGAAGTTAATGGTCACATTGCCATAGATGCAATGAATAAGCAAATCACAATTAGCACACACTTCAACGACTCCATGGAAATTATACGAGGGGCTATAGAGACTGACAGAATTAAAATAAATGGTACTTTTGCAGAAATTAAAAAACGTAACAACGATCAAACACTGATCAAATGCTTAAATTGAAAAACTTTGAAAGCAAAATAACGCAAATTCAGGAGAATATAGCAGCAGCTAAAGGAAATATAGTACACCCGGGTATACTGACACCCGAGGAAATTGAAAAATTTAACATCGATTATTTCAAATTAAAATTTTTAAAGATGGGAGTAATGACTTATAAGAATAATTCACTCATTATTGCAATAAAAATCCCTAAAGACTTTTTGCTGACAGATTTGAAACTTATAACACCACTGCCAAATGATAGGTATCTTGAAATTGAGGAAAACCCCGAGTTAGTAATTACAGTTAGGAACATGACCTTCTCATACAAAGAAAACGTACTGTCAACCGATCTTGTAGAAAGTAAAAACTGTGTTGTGGAAGGAAATTGCAGATTGGTGTTCAATAACAAAACAAGCATCGTCGCTATTGATGACGATCTTGTTTTAATAAAAAATGCATTTAATCTCGGACTTACTCAAAATTCTGACCACAGAAATATTATACTAAATAAAAATAATCTCATTAATTTTAGTGATTGTGAACTCAAGTTAATGAACAAAACTTTTGTAAATGAAAATACTATTGTAAACGAAAAATTTATTTACCCAAGTAATGATATGATAGGGACAGTATTCCAAGAAAAACTTACCTTTGAGAAAATTGAGTTTAACCAATTTCAAAATATAAAGTAAATCGAGGAATTAACATATCACAAAAATGTATCTTACGGCCTAAATATATCGTTAATCATTTTGATAATACTAATTGTTGTAATGTTTTTGGTCTGCAAAAGATGTTGGAAAAGGAATCAAGGAATTGATGTGAACATTGAATTTAAAGCGCCCCCCACAAACTCTAATTTTTCAGAAAACATTGAATCTGGGAATGGAGGAGCTACATGGGTCATCAAATAAATTGTGTCTTTGCACTTTATTGTTTTGAATAAAAAAATATATAAACATATTTGCCTTTATGAGGACAGGGGAAGTTTTGATTTTGAATCTCTGTGAAGGGGAAAATTATTTGAGTTTTTACGAAAAGAAGAAAAATAATAAAAATGTTCATTTTCTTTTGGGAACTGACAACTTTTTATGTAGACTAATATACTGAAAAACAATAAAATATAAATGTATGCATAGTAATGATAATAACAAAACAACCAATTTTAATCTTTTGCCAAAAATCGATAAAGTTTTAAATAGAAAAAAAAAGAAGAAAAGAAAAAAAAAATAATAATATCTACTTACTTTTAAGAATTAGAATAAGAATGCAAATGTAAACATTGAAATAAACACTCCACAACCTCTTATTTAGCGGAGACCGCTGAATCTGGGGATGGAGGAGTCATATAGGCCATTAAACACTAGAATTAGACACTAGAATAAGACTTTACTATTTTAGAGGTCTACTCTATGCATCCGTATGCATGCATAGAGTATGTAATTTAAGAATTTTGTTTTAAGTTGAAACTTTACTTTGTACAATAGAACGTGGGATCTGTCATCTAAGCAGATTCCACAGTTAAGAATATTGTTTAAATAGAATTTTGTACAACTGAACGTGGGATCTGCTATCTAAGCAGATTCCATAGTTGACTCTTTTAAGCTTTGCTTAAGTAAAATGAATAAATAAAAATTAGTCTGAAACAAACAACGGAAAGATTTGTTTTATTTTAGATTCAACAACAAAACTATATACCTCCAAATCTTTTTGATTGTAGATATAAAAAGGAGATGTTATATATATAAGAACTATAGCCAAATGTTGACCGATTGTTACAAAATTTATTTATTTGTGCAAAATTTAGTGACCATAGCTGACATAGTTTATAATTTAATAGCTTTTAACTGGCATTTTAGTGGTTACCGGAAGCGGTTTTTATATGAAAGCTATGGTCAAAAATGGACCGATTCCTATAAAATTTTACGTACTGACTGAAAGTTGCATAAAACTTCTCTGTTCTGAATGTAGTAGTCATAGATTTTAGAATTTTATTCAATTTGTTAGCATAAATGTGATTCCCGGGGCAGGGTTACATGGGAACTCTAACTAAATGTGAACCGATTTAACCTATTTTTAGCACACAATTTCTATAATATATCGAAAATATTATTGTTAAATTTTGTCTCTCTAGCTCTTGTAGTTAAGGAGCAATCCCGCTTTTCTCTGACGGAAAGACGGAGATAGACCGTGTTTTCTTATTGTATTTTTGTGTTTCTGTAAGTTTTTTACATGGGAGCTATGGTCAAATAGTAGCCGATTGTAACAAAATTTTGCACACTGGCTGGCATTCATATAAGACTTCCTTTTGTAAAATTTTGTTACTGTAGCCCTTTTCGTTAAGGCGCTATCGAGCTTTTATCTGACGGTTTCGTAAGTTTTTTATATGGGAGCTATGGTCAAATGGTGACCGATTGTGACAAAATTTTGCACACTGGTTGGCGAAACCTCCTCGTGCTAAATTTAGTGGTTATATCTGTTATAGTTTTAGATTTATTGGCATTTATGTGTATTTTAGGTGAAATTTTGGCTGTTTCCGTAAGTTTTTTGTATGGGAGCTATGACTAAATGGCAACCGATTTTGATGAAATTTTACATGCTGCCTAGGGTTTATGCTTTGTATATACCAAATTTTATCATCATAGCTATTATAGTTTGTCATTTATTAGCAAATAAGCGATTAGCGTAGTCGAGGTTATACGGGACCATACATTTGACCATAGTTAACCGATTTTGCCCAATTTCAATACCAACATTTTCTCAGTGATGAAGAATGTTTTTACTAAGTTTCATTCGTTTAGGCGTTATCGTGATTTCAACAGACAGACAGACATCGCTCAATCGTCTTAGAATTTCATAAGGATTCAGAATATATATCGTTTTTGATTTTTGGGCCAATATTAAGGAAATTACAAACGGAATGGCAATCTCAATATACCCCCCATTCTTTTTGATGGTGGGTATAAAAAGGGGATGTTATATATATATATATATATATATACATATATATATATATATATATATATATATATATATATATATATATATATATATATATATATATATATATATATATATATATATATATATATATATATATATATAAGAATTATAGCCAAACATAAGACTTTCTTGTGCTTAATTTAGTCTTACTAGCTCTTGTAGTTACGGAGCTATCACGATTTTATCTGACGGACAGACGGACATAAATCCCCTTTTCTTTTTGAATTTTTGTGGTTTCGTAAGTTTTTTATATGGGAGCTAGGTCAAATGGTGACCGATTGCGACACAATTTTGCACACTGGCTGACATTGATATAAGACTTTCTTGTTCCAAATTTAGTGGTTATATCTGTTATACTTTTAGATTTATTGGCATTTATTTGTATTTTAGGTGAAATGTAGGCTGTTTTCGTAAGTTTTTTGTATGGGAGCTATGGCCAAATGTGAACCGATTTCGATGAAATTTTACATGCTGCCTAGTGCTTATGTAAAACTTGTCATCATAACTGTTATAATTTGTCATTTATTAGCAAATAAGCGATTAGCCTAGACGAGGTTATACGGGAGCTATGGTCAAATGCTAACCGATTTTGCCCAATTTCAATACCAAAATATTCTCATAGATAAAGAATGTTTTTGCTAAGTTAGACGTTATCGTGATTTCAACAGACAGACAGACAGACAGACGGACAGACAGACGGACATAGCTCAATCGTCTTAGAATTTCATAAGGATTCCGATTTTGGAGCCAATATTAAGGAAATTACAAACGGAATAACAATCTCAATATACCCCCATTCTTTTTGATGGTGGGTATAAAAAGAAAAATAATTGTTTATAGTTTTTTTATGCTGTGAAGAAAAAACTCTTTAAAACCGATCAAAAGACAGTTCAAACAATTTATTAAAACAAATTTTTTTAAAAACGGGTAGATCAAATTGTAATAAATGACAAATTATCATAAGCATAAACGAGAAAGTAAAAAACATGTCCATCACGTTGCCAGATTTACTGGCTTTTTCCTTCTTTTTCTAGAATAATTCTGAGGAGCATAATTATTATGGCACTCAGACAGCAGCGAATTTGATTAGAAATGGAGGCTTTTAAGAAATATAACATTTCCTTTCTCTCTAGAAGAAAATATACGTGTTTAAAATTTCTGGCATCATGTTTGTCACGCCTGACGATACCCTTCACCACTAAGGTCAAAGGTGTTCTTTTTCGTGTATAAAGACAAATATTTGCCAAATTTTGTGATCATTCAATCTTTTTTCAAGACTTATATATTTAAGCTGTTTCTGTGATTTGGACTTATATGAGAGCAAGGGTCAAATGTTTACCGATTATCTAGAAATTTAGTAAATTGATTACAGTTTTTACAAAAATTATGTATGCAAAAACCAGTGTTCAGGTGTAATTACACATATCATGTGTAATTTTTATTTTCATGTGTAGCCGATGTGTAATTCATGTGTAATTTAAATTTTTGTAATTTTTGAGTACTAAAAGTTTTCAAAACTTGCATTTTAAAAAAATTTATGTGCGTCCTATTCGAAATCGAAATAATGCATATAATGCAAACTTTTTATTGTAACTACATTAAAATGTATGTTTTAAAATCCTAGTGCTTATGAGAAATTAACCGTTCAGATTTAAATATGTATGTTTATTAAAGAATATGATATATTGGTATTGCTGCTCATGAATCTTTGACCACAATCTCTAATTCGGGAAAAAATTATACTTCATGATTTTCGAGAATTTTATATTTGTCAAATTAAAACAATATTAAATTTAAGTGACGATATTTATTCAATTGCGGACATTGTTGATCCCAAAAGTGTCCAAACTTTTCAACTTCAATCCTTATATGTGACCTTTTCCGAGAAGTGTGTCAAAAAACGGGTTTAGAGTTAGCAGTGGATTCTGGTACCTAAAAGGGTTTAGAATAAGATGAAATGAGTTAGATTTCTGATAAAAATTTATTTGCCGTAAAACGTACAAAACGAACTCGGGAAAATCGATAAAAATGGGAAAAACATTAAAATTTTATTTTTTTAGTTTTTTCAAAACTTTATTTTCATACACTAAGTCCCTTTTCTCGGAGAAGGTGACATATATGAGATTTTCATTCTTCAATGTCGATTTGCAAACTCTTGGAATGCACTTTTCGATTTTGAAACTTTTGGGATAAAAAATTTTTGATTTAAAGATGGCGGTAGATTGTTTCTTACTTTGCAAAAATTTATTAATGGTGGACATTTTTAAACCTACACAAAAAAATGTTAAACAAAAAGTGGAAGATTTTCAATATAGTCGTTATGTATGTATTTCATTTTGTTTATTTTTAAGTGCTAAGTAACGATTTGAAATAGTATACATTTTTTTTTATTTTCAAGCAATGAACATTAATTTAAAAAACCACAAATCATTTTTTTTAATTTCTAACAAAAAACAAATTAATTAAATTAAATTCAAACATGTTATTTTGCCAAAAAAAAATCATGTGTAATTCCTAATTTCATGTGTAGTTTTGGCACTATCCATGAGTAATTTAACATTTGGTTGGTGGCTTAAAATTGTCATTATCTTTAGATTTACGAGCGTTTTAGTGATTTTTGTCTCATTTAGTGCGTTTTGACAGAAAAGTTTGTATGGGAGCTGTGTTCAAATGTGCACCGATTTCAAAGAAATTTGGTACATCGATTTTGGCTTATATAAGCCTGAAAAATATTGATATTTGTGGCTAAAATATCAATTTACGTTTTCTATAGAAAAACTTACTTTTTCTATAAAAAAACTTACTTTTTCTATAGAAAAACTTACTTTTTCTATAGAAAAACTTACTTTTTCTATAGAAAAACTTACTTTTTCTATAGAAAAACTTACTTTTTCTATAGAAAAACTTACTTTTTCTATAGAAAAACTTACTTTTTCTATAGAAAAACTTACTTTTTCTATAGAAAAACTTACTTTTTCTATAGAAAAACTTACTTTTTCTATAGAAAAACTTACTTTTTCTATAGAAAAACTTACTTTTTCTATAGAAAAACTTACTTTTTCTATAGAAAAACTTACTTTTTCTATAGAAAAACTTACTTTTTCTATAGAAAAACTTACTTTTTCTATAGAAAAACTTACTTTTTCTATAGAAAAACTTACTTTTTCTATAGAAAAACTTACTTTTTCTATAGAAAAACTTACTTTTTCTATAGAAAAACTTACTTTTTCTATAGAAAAACTTACTTTTTCTATAGAAAAACTTACTTTTTCTATAGAAAAACTACTTTTTCTATAGAAAAACTTACTTTTTCTATAGAAAAACTTACTTTTTCTATAGAAAAACTTACTTTTTCTATAGAAAAACTTACTTTTTCTATAGAAAAAACTTACTTTTTCTATAGAAAAACTTACTTTTTCTATAGAAAAACTTACTTTTTCTATAGAAAAACTTACTTTTTCTATAGAAAAACTTAACTTTTTCTATAGAAAAACTTACTTTTTCTATAGAAAAACTTACTTTTTCTATAGAAAAACTTACTTTTTCTATAGAAAAAACTTACTTTTTCTATAGAAAAACTTACTTTTTCTATAGAAATAACTTACTTTTTCTATAGAAAAACTTACTTTTTCTACAGAAAAACTTACTTTTTCTATAGAAAAACTTACTTTTTCTATAGAAAAACTTATTTTTTCTATAGAAAAACTTACTTTTTCTATAGAAAAACTTACTTTTTCTATAGAAAAACTTACTTTTTCTATAGAAAAACTTACTTTTTCTATAGAAAAACTTACTTTTTCTATAGAAAAACTTAATTTTTCTATAGAAAAACTTACTTTTTCTATAGAAAAACTTACTATTTCTATAGAAAAACTTACTTTTTCTATAGAAAAACTTACTTTTTCTACAGAAAAACTTACTTTTTCTATAGAAAACTTACTTTTTCTATAGAAAAAACTTATTTTTTCTATAGAAAAACTTACTTTTTCTATAGAAAAACTTACTTTTTCTATAGAAAAACTTACTTTTTCTATAGAAAAACTTACTTTTTCTATAGAAAAACTTACTTTTTCTATAGAAAAACTTACTTTTTCTATAGAAAAACTTACTTTTTCTATAGAAAAACTTACATTTTCTATAGAAAAACTTACTTTTTCTATAGAAAAACTTACTTTTTCAATAGAAAGACTTACGTTTTCTATAGAAAAAGTCACGTTTTATATAGAAAAACTTACGTTTTCTATAGAAAAACTTACTTTTCTATAGAAAAACTTACTTTTCTATAGAAAAACTTACTTTTTCTATAGAAAAACTTACTTTTTCAATAGAAAAACTTACTTTTTCTATAGAAAAACTTACTTTTTCTATAGAAAAACTTACTTTTTCTATAGAAAAAACTTACTTTTTCTATAGAAAAACTTACTTTTTCTATAGAAAAACTTACTTTTTCTATAGAAAAACTTACTTTTTCTATAGAAAAACTTACTTTTTCTATAGAAAAACTTAGATAGACTTACGTTTTCTATAGAAAACTTACTTTTTCTATAGAAAAACTTACTTTTTCTATAGAAAAACTTACTTTTTCTATAGAAAAACTTACTTTTTCTATAGAAAAAATTACTTTTTCTATAGAAAAACTTACTTTTTCTATAAAAAAACTTACTTTTTCTATAGAAAAACTTACTTTTGCTAAAGAAAAACTTACGTTTTCTATAGAAAAACTTACTTTTTCTATAGAAAAACTTACTTTTTCTATAGAAAAAACTTACGTTTTCTATAGAAAAACTTACTTACTTACGTTTTCTATAGAAAAAGTCACGTTTTATATAGAAAAACTTACGTTTTCTATAGAAAAACTTACTTTTCTATAGAAAAACTTACTTTTTCTATAGAAAAAACTTACTTTTTCTATAGAAAAACTTACGTTTTCTATAGAAAAACTTACTTTTTCTATAGAAAAACTTACCTTTTCTATAGAAAAACTTACCTTTTCTATAGAAAAACTTACTTTTTCTATAGAAAAACTTACTTTTTCTATAGAAAAACTTACTTTTTCTATAGAAAAACTTACTTTTTCTATAGAAAAACTTACTTTTTCTATAGAAAAACTTACTTTTTCTATAGAAAAACTTACTTTTTTCTATAGAAAAATCTTACTTTTCTATAGAAAAACTACTTTTCTATAGAAAAACTTACTTTTTCTATAGAAAAAACTTACTTTTTCTATAGAAAAACTTACTTTTTCTATAGAAAAACTTACTTTTTCTATAGAAAAACTTACTTTTTTCTATAGAAAAAACTTACTTTTTCTATAGAAAAAACTTACTTTTTCTATAGAAAAACTTACTTTTTCTATAGAAAAACTTACTTTTTCTATAGAAAAACTTACTTTTTCTATAGAAAAACTTACTTTTTCTATAGAAAAACTTACTTTTTCTATAGAAAAACTTACTTTTTTCTATAGAAAAACTTACTTTTTCTATAGAAAAACTTACTTTTTCTATAGAAAAAACTTACTTTTTCTATAGAAAAACTTACTTTTTCTATAGAAAAACTTACTTTTTCTATAGAAAAACTTACTTTTTCTATAGAAAAAACTTACTTTTTCTATAGAAAAACTTACTTTTTCTATAGAAAAACTTACTTTTTCTATAGAAAAACTTACTTTTTCTATAGAAAAACTTACTTTTTCTATAGAAAAACTTACTTTTTCTATAGAAAAACTTACTTTTTCTATAGAAAAACTTACTTTTTCTATAGAAAAACTTACTTTTCTATAGAAAAACTTACTTTTTCTATAGAAAAACTTACTTTTTCTATAGAAAAACTTACTTTTTCTATAGAAAAACTTACTTTTTCTATAGAAAAACTTACTTTTTTCTATAGAAAAAACTTACTTTTTCTATAGAAAAACTTACTTTTTCTATAGAAAAACTTACTTTTTCTATAGAAAAACTTACTTTTTCTATAGAAAAAACTTACTTTTTCTATAGAAAAACTTTCTTTTTCTATGGAAAAACTTACTTTTTCTATAGAAAAACTTACTTTTTCTATAGAAAAACTTACTTTTTCTATAGAAAAACTTACTTTTTCTATAGAAAAACTTACTTTTTCTATAGAAAAACTTACTTTTTCTATAGAAAAACTTACTTTTTCTATAGAAAAACTTACTTTTTCTATAGAAAAACTTACTTTTTCTATAGAAAAACTTACTTTTTCTATAGAAAAACCTTACTTTTTCTATAGAAAAAATTACTTTTTCTATAGAAAAACTTACTTTTTCTATAAAAAAACTTACTTTTTCTATAGAAAAACTTACTTTTTCTAAAGAAAAACTTACGTCTTCTATAGAAAAACTTACTTTTTCTATAGCAAAACTTACTTTTTCTATAGAAAAACTTACTTTTTCTATAGAAAAACTTACTTTTTCAATAGAAAGACTTACGTTTTCTATAGAAAAACTTACTTTTCTATAGAAAAACTTACTTTTTCTATAGAAAAACTTACTTTTTCTATAGAAAAACTTACGTTTTCTATAGAAAAACTTACTTTTTCTATAGAAAAACTTACCTTTTCTATAGAAAAAACTTACTTTTTCTATAGAAAAACTTACTTTTTCTATAGAAAAACTTACTTTTTCTATAGAAAAACTTACTTTTTCTATAGAAAAACTTACTTTTTCTATAGAAAAACTTACTTTTTCTATAGAAAAACTTACTTTTTCTATAGAAAAACTTACTTTTTCTATAGAAAAACTTACTTTTTCTATAGAAAAACTTACTTTTTCTATAGAAAAACTTACTTTTTCTATAGAAAAACTTACTTTTTCTATAGAAAAACTTACTTTTTCTATAGAAAAACTTACTTTTTCTATAGAAAAACTTACTTTTTCTATAGAAAAATTTACTTTTTCTATGGAAAAACTTAACTTTTTCTATAGAAAAACTTACTTTTTCTATAGAAAAACTTACTTTTTCTATAGAAAAACTTACTTTTTCTATAGAAAAACTTACTTTTTCTATAGAAAAACTTACTTTTTCTATAGAAAAACTTACTTTTTCTACAGAAAAACTTACTTTTTATATAGAAAAACTTACTTTTTTCTATAGAAAACTTACGTTTTCTATAGAAAAACTTACGTTTTCTATAGAAAAACTTACTTTTTCTATAGAAAAACTTACTTTTTTCTATAGAAAAACTTACTTTTTCTATAGAAAAACTTACTTTTTCTATAGAAAAACTTACTTTTTCTATAGAAAAAACTTACTTTTTCTATAGAAAAACTTACTTTTTCTATAGAAAAACTTACTTTTTCTATAGAAAAATTTACTTTTTCTATAGAAAAATTTACTTTTTCTATAGAAAAACTTACTTTTTCTATAGAAAAACTTACTTTTTTCTATAGAAAAAACTTACTTTTTCTATAGAAAAACTTACTTTTTCTATAAAAAAAACTTACTTTTTCTATAGAAAAACTTACTTTTTCTATAAAAAAACTTACTTTTTCTATAGAAAAAACTTACTTTTTCAATAGAAAAACTTACGTTTTCTATAGAAAAACTTACTTTTTCTATAGAAAAAACTTACTTTTTCTATAGAACTTTTTCTATAGAAAAACTTACTTTTTCTATAGAACTTTTTTCTATAGAAAAACTTACTTTTTCTATAGAACAACTTACTTTTTCTATAAAAAAACATGTTTTTATTTTTAAAGTAAAAGTTTGTTTTCTTAAGCAAATGTATTTTTTATTTAGAAAACGTATTTTTTTTTTTTTTTTAAATGTGTTTTTACATAGAAAAAATTTTAAGTTTATTTTTCTATAAAGAAAATATAAACGTATTTTTTACATAAAAAATAAAATATTTTCTATAAAAAACGATTGAATGTTTAGCATAAAAATAATTTTTCTATATATTCCATCTCACTGTGTATATATATATTTTTCTGAATAACTCTTATTGCTCTATTCAATTATACAATTAGAATGTTATATAATATATAATAATTATACATACACATTTTTCTCTACTACGTCAATTAAAAAGTTACCAAACTAATAAAAAAGAAATCTTATAAACCACTGTGCATTTCCAATGCGTATTCCTTTTAATTTTGCCTTTGATAAACAAATTCAAAATGATGAAAAATTCAAATAAGCTCACTTATCAATGTTGAATTGTACATGTTGTTTGTATTGTTGGCATATTATATTGCTCAATTCATATAGACGTTCGGTTCAAACATGTTGTGTGTGTTAATGAGAATAAGATCGTTTGGACACGATGAATTTACTGAAAGCCCTTCTCTTGCCTGTGCGAACTTGTTCATAAAATGCTTTTGTTAATTATACACAAAATCAGAATTTGATGTGTACAGTAGAATAAATATGATTTTTAATCACGTTGAATTTTTCTTTATTCTTTAAAATGAACAAAAATTTTTGTGCTGAATGAAATCAAGAAATCCGTGATTTTGAAGTTCTCTAGTGTATACCTTATAATTATAAGGCTTGTATACATTGACAATCATTGTTAAGCTTTGACCTTAATCGGTCCGCTAACTTGAGAGTTTTACATAACTAATCAAGAACTTTTACTAGTTGGATAATTCGTACGAATTAAAGTACACAACCCTCACTGGGCACTGTGTTTTTGGGTTGCATGCCAGAATACTTAATCTTCATCAAATCACCTTTTCTGCATGGTTTATCTGGTCTATCGAAATTTATCAAATGTTCGTAAAATAGACACATATCACTGCCCAACCTAACATTTGGGTCCATAACTATTTTAGATGATGACGCCACCAAAAAGCTTTTCGTTTTCCAACTCTTAATTTTAAAGATTCTTTGCATATAACACTAGTATAACCATATATTGCTAGGAATTACATTTAGTATATACAAAAGAAAATTAATATACATATGAAGCATTTGTGTGGGGCTCAACTAAGTCAGTAATCAGAAACTATATAATTATCAATTTATTCTTTCGATTTTGTACTTTACTTTTGGAACACCATTGGTGAAGGGTATCCAAGATTCGGCAAAGCCGAATATACCACTCTTACTTGTTTTTAAATAGTGATGCCTATTATTAATATTATTTAAAATTAAATAGCGTCCATTCGCTTGTACTTAGCTTAATTGATTCGCTGTAAATATCAGGGTAAGAAAATATTCACGAGTGTGAAGCTCATTTGGCTAAATTCAGCACTTTCTCAAGAGTTGTGAGTAACGTTTTTTTGTTTTGTTACACACAATTATGACTAAAGATTAACTTATACAACTCTCGCGCGTGAAGAGTGAATAAAATTTAAAAATCATTTCCTCATGCGCACGACTAAACTAAACTTTAACAAAAGTAGGCGCATGAGCATCCACATTTGTCATTCATCTCATTTTTAATTTAGTTAATTATCATTATTAGTTAATTACAATTGAGTCTTTTACATTTTAAGCAGGACAAATCTACGGTTACGGGGCCTATAGATTTGTACTGTGAAAAAATTGCAGAAAAATAAATAATGTAATATTTTTTATTTATCAATGCGGTTTTTGATAAATAAAAAACAGATTGAATCATTTTTTTTTCAAAATATCAAAAACAAAATATCAAAATATTAAAAATACCTATGTATATGTATTTCTATGCACTTTTGTTTAAAGGCCTTGCGATATTTCCCGCTGTGTTTCTTAAACCTAACACAGCCGAAAACTTTTTTAATTTTCGTAAATATCACGATCATTCAATAAACTAATTTGATTTTGTTCTTGTATTTTTTGTTTTTGTCTTTTCTTTAACAAAGCAGAAATTTAATTAATATTTCTTCTAATGTGCCACTCACGGGCAAGTCGTGCGCTAGTCGTGTAAAATATTTTTTGTGAGTGGCACACAAAATGTGGTTTTCATTTTTTAGTTGATCGTGACTTGTGTAGAAAAAGTTTACTCTTGTCAACACGAGTAAGAGATGAATGTACAAGAAAAATTTGTTAATACCCATGACTGTGTGCGAGATTTTTATAAAAAGGAATTTTTGCACATGAGTAAATGTGTGAAATGAGTGTTCAAATCCTTACCCTGGTAAATATGCAATTGTTTTTATTAAACTTCACACGAAATTTAGATTATTTTCAAGCGAGCTTAAAAAAAACACTATTCACAACAAGAGAGAACTCGAAATCACTGCAAAATATTTTTGGTACTTATTTTACTTTTGAACAAATGAACTATGAAAAAAGTGTATCACGAGTACTTATTTACTTAATTAATATACATGAAAATTTTAAAATTTGCCTCGAATTTTTTATTATAAAACACGTGTTTCTATTGAAGCAATCAAATGTGTATAATTTGCAAACTACCAATAACAACAATTTTAGAACCTTTAAAAATGTTGTTTTTGGAAATTTTGACAAAAACAACAAACACGAAATTTTAGCTTGGTCCAGCAAAGTTGTGATTACTTACCATTATCGACATTAGTATTACTTTCCTCAAAGATATTTGTATCGGAACTGCACCTTCGAATGTGATGCTTGCCTTTATTGTGGTTAGGAATACCATTGATTTTTTCTTTAGTTATATCAAGATATTTAAATCGTTTTCCTTTTGTATATTCTAAAAATAAAAAATAGATTTTTTACATCATTGCATCTTACGTTCGAAAAAAGTCATCAATCAATAGTGATTGAAAATTTTGTTTTAAAATCATAAAAACAAATTCAAGTACATAAATCATAAATATGTGTGAAAATAAATTCGAATTTAACTAGCAAAGACAAAAATTTTAGCAGAGACAATTTTACGGTCAACAGAGCGCTGTTAGCTGTTTAACTGTAATGTTAAATATTATATTGCAGTTAGTGGAAAAGTTTATTGACGATTTTGGGCATATAAAAAAAGCTACAAGTTTCCCACTATATGAATCGGGTACACCAAAGGGTTCTTTTTTGTATTATATAATTTGTTCTCCTCAAATAATGTTAGAATTTCTTGAAAAATGGTTAAAATATTTCGTTTTCCTAGGAAGATTCTAAAAAGATGTTGAAAGTCAAAAATGGAATTCTACACGTATACCGAAATAAAATAAAAAACTTTCAAAATTTTAATTTTTCAAAAATTCTTATCAGGATGTTTGAAGTTAAAAATGGCCAGAAATGGAATTCTACACATATACCACTATATGGAGCGTTCAGTCCTAAGGGTCCAAATTGACACCTCATATATCGTTTTCCTGAAATAACCTTGGTATTTTTAATACCCTTCACCAATAGGTGAAGGGGTATTATAAGCTTGTACATCCGTTTGTAATTTTATTATTAGTTTTATTATTAATTATTAGTGATAGTAGACCCCATAAAAGTTATACCGATAGACTCATAATCGGAGGGAGAATCGATTACGCAATGTCCGTCAGTCTGTCCGTCTGTCTGTCTCTCTATTGAAATCAAGCTTCTAAAGCCCCTGGAGAATGGACCTACATAAATTATATATCAGTTATTCTCTCGCAATTAACGCTATTAAATTTCATCAAAATCGGTCAATAAACACCGGAAATATCGAAAAGAAAAACTAAAAATTAGACGGAAAATTTAAAATGTTTGATTGAAAAACACTTTTAAGTAATAAGAGAAAAAAGATACTTCTGGTAAACAAGTGATAATATATACCAATGGTTTTCCAAAGTACGCTGCAAAATTTTATCAAAATCGGTGCTTAAACAACTGAGATAGCACTAAATTTGATGTAGCGCAAATTGCCCAAAGTTCGTATTAGAGAAATTTTGTTGGAAAAAATTAATTAAGAAATAGGAAAAACAATTCTCCTGGAGTACGGACATACATTAATTAAATATAGAATTTTATGAAACTCCTCCGCGAAGCACGTTATTAAATTTGATCAAAAATGGTCTATAAACAATTGAGATATCGTCAAAACACTAATTTTGATGTACCGCAAATTGCCGAAAGTACGTGTTTTAGAAATTTTGTTTAGAAATACTTTAAAGAAATAGGAAAAACTATCCTTCTGGAGTACGAACATACATAAATTATATATTAGATTTTAGGAAATTCCCCCACGAAGATCGCTGTTAAATTTTATCAAATCACCTGAAATATCGCCAAAACAACAAAACCAATGTGTCTCAAATTGTCGTATTTGAATTTTTAAATACATTTTTTGATTTTATGGGGATATCTCAGATGTTTATGATTCGATTTTGATGAAATTTGAAAGCGTGATTAGCGGGAACAGTTCCTAAATTCTGATATATAATTTATCTAGATCCGTGTTCTAGCAGTATGAGTCTTTTATTCGTATTTTTTTTTTTACAAAAATTAAAAAACGAGCTTTCAGCATAAATTAACAGCGTCCTTTGCCACTTAAATGAGAATAAACAAGTAAGAGTGTTCAATTCGGCTATGCCAAATCTTAGATACCCTTCACCAATGTGTTTAAAACGTAAAGTACATAATCGAAAGAGTTTATGGCAGAGTTGGAATTAATCGAATAATTTTTTAATCGATTTGTCAATTTTCATTAAATTTATCCTAACTAAATTAACCATGATTATATTATTCATGATCAAATTAATCCTAAACTAATCATGATTATATTATTCATTATTATATCAGTTTCATTAATAAAAGTTAAATTAGTAGTGATTAATAAAATTAACAATTAATAGTTTTTTTATTTGGAAAGTATATAACAAGGTGTGCTAGTTTTACTTTTTTAAAGTTAAAAAAAAAACTAAAACTAAAAACTATTTTTTTTGTTGACATTCTGGTTTGCTCTCTTCCTTGTACTAATTATGACTTAATCAATGAATTAAGCAATCCGCGAGCTCTAGCTCCAAACGAAGCCAAAAGTGTATCATATTTTGTAATTTCGACTAACGATTAATAATTACGACTAATTAATGAAAATAAATTCTTATGATTACAATTGAATATTTTTAGTTGTTAATCACAATAAATTTTTTAATCGTTAGTTTTTTATCATCAATCGAACTAACATTTTGCCAACTCTGGTTTATGGTAAAATATGTATGTTTCTAAAGACTAATTTAAGTGATTTAGTCCCGTTTCACACGAATCAGGTTTACTTGATCAGTTTTTCTTTACATTTCTTTTGAACGTTCACACACGAACATTTTCTTCATCAGTTTTCATTTTATTTTCCCTAAATTTCATACAAATTTTCAAATTTTCATAAACTTGATAGGACGGTCAGGTTTGTATCAATTTTAATTCTGTCGCATACAAATTCAAGTCAGTCTTGAATGTAAAAGTAGACTTACCTTGGTTTATACTGCAGCTTAAATGTCTATACATACATATATACATATTTTTAAAATTGGGTAAACTAAACCCTTTTTTCCCGGAGGCAAAAATGAAAAATTTGATTTTTTGTATTTTTTTTATTTTTTAAATACATAATGTTATTTATTTATTATTGAATTTTAATAAATATACTTAAAAGTAATTATTTTACACTAAAACAAAGTCTTTTTTATTAAAAAAAATAATTTTTTTTCGCACTTTTTCCAGCAAATTTTGATTAAAAGCCATTAATGTTATTATTTTGATTAAAAATCATTAATGTTATTATTTGACACCAAGATTAATTTTTTTATTATAAAAAAATATTTTAACCCTTCAAAGACATGGGAGCAAAAATTTAAAATTTATGGGGTCAATGTGGTCCCCATAAATTTTTATGATTAATATTTTTTAATAAATAAACTTAATCTTAGTGTAAAATATTTACTAATGCCTTTTTATCAAAAGTTGCTGGAAAAAGTGACAAAACAATTTGTAGATAATTTCTACCAAGATTAATTTTTTTTATTATAAAAAATATTTTAACCCTTAAAAGACATGGGAGCAAAAATTATGTACAAATTGTTTCGTCACTTTTTCCAGCAAAAGTGACAAAACAATTCGTAGATAATTTTTGCCAAGATTATTTTTTTTTTATTATAAAAACTATTTTATCCCTTAAAAGACATGGGAGCGAAAATGATCTACAAATTGTTTTGTCACTTTTTCCAGCAACTTTTGATAAAAAGGCATTAGTAAATATTTTACACTAAGATTAAGTTTATTTATTAAAAAATATTAATCATAAAAATTTGTGGGGACCATATTGACCCCATAAATTTTTAATTTTTTCTCCCATGCCTTTGAAGGGTTAAAATATTTTTTATAATAAAACAAGTAAGAGTGGTGTATTCGGCTTTGCCGAATCTTGGATACCCTTCACCAATGGTGTTGCAAAAGTACTTAATGTAATTCCTAGCAAAATTTGGTTATACTAGTATTATATGCAAAGAGTCTTTAAAATTAAGAGTCGGAAAAAGAAAAGCTTTTCGGTGGCGTCATCATCTAGAATAGTTATGCGCCCAAAGGTTAGGTTGGGCAGGTGGCTGATGTCTACTGAAGCTTCACTTGTTAGAACCCAAGTGGTCCCTTTGTGAAAGATAATGATTACTAGACTACAAGTAGAGAATGCATATTTAAGCCAGCCAGTAGCTTCGAAATAAAATATACACATATTTTACGAACATTTAATAAAGTTCGATAGACCAGATAAACCATGCAGAAAAGATGCTTCAAAATGTAGATGCCCTTACATTTGCAATAGCACATCGATTTGATGAAGTTTAAGTATTTTGGCATGCAACCCAAAAACACAGTGCCCAGTGAGGGTTGTGCACTTTAATTCGAACGAATTATACAACTAGTAAAAGTTCTTGATTAGTTATGTAAAACTCTGAAGTTAGCGGACTGATTTAGGTCAAAGCTTTAACAATGATAAGCCTTAAAATTATAGGGTATACACTCTTAGTTTTAGATACATACGTGAAATATATTGCTTTTGAATGGATGGATATCAGCTTTGTCGGAAAAGTTATTAAAGATTTACTTATTAATCTGAAGTTAGTTAATTAATTAAAATGAACACTTCATCAATAATATTTGGGATGTATTGTTCTTTAGATCTGTCCGATGGATGTTTGGAAAGTTTTGCTCTAGTTCCTTGTGCAATTTTAATGTGATTTAATTTATCAGCATTAAATCGATTCCCGGTCGGGGTTATATGGGAGATTTCACTAAATGTGAATGTCGAACTTTTCAAGAGATCAGAAATACTTTTGTCAAATGTTGTCCCTCTATAAAGTTTATTTTAGACGCTATCGCCCTGAATATCAATATTGTACAACGTCTTTATACTAAATGTCATCATCGTATCTTAGCCGAAGTTATACGGGATCAATTGTCAAACGTGAACGGATTTCTCCCAATTGTAATTAAAAAATTTAAATTGTCGTTGATATGTGAGATACTTACATACATATGTAGGTTTTGAACGGATATCATGTGTAGCATTTTTGTACTTATTAGGAAGATTACCTATAATATGATATATAATACATTCTCAAATGTTATAATGTTCAAAAGTCAGACACAAAATTAAGATTAATGCAGAGTGTCTGTCTGCTAAAATCAGATTTGTGGAGCTCCTGGATTTTATACAAAATTTTAGGATATTATCCCACCCTGAATTTTATCATTGTCGATCAAAACACCATCGCTTAAACGCTAAATTATATCTACCACAAATTACCGAATGCATCAGGATTTAGATAATCCCCTGCGAAATACGCTATTAAATTTCATCAAAATAAACAACTGAGATATCCACAAAACAGGAGCTCCAAAAACTTGACTACAACAGAAAAAATTACAGACAGGTAGACGGACGGACAAAAAAAAACAGACGGACGGACAAACAAACAGACGGACGGAAAGACAGACAGACAAACAGACGGACGGACGGACGGAGGTCGCGAAATCGATTCTCCTGCCGATTCTGAGTTGATCGGTACAATTTGAATGGTATTCGTAATCAGATTTGTGGAGTATAGATTTTAGAAAATCCTCACACAAAGAACGATGTCCAATTTCATCACAATCGGTCCATAAACACCTGAGATATCGCTGAAACAATACTTACAAAATGTAAACAAAATTTCTTAGACACGTACTTTGGGCAATTTGCTGTACATCAAATGTAGTGTTATGGCGATATCTCAATTGTTTATGGACCGCTTTGGATAAAATTTAATAACGTGCTTGGCGGGGGAATTTCCTAAAATCTGATATAAAATTTATGTAGGTCCGTGCTAAAGGAGGATGGTTTTTCCTATTTCTGCATTTCATTTTTTCAACAAACAGTCTCTAATGCGAACTTTGGGCAATTTGCGATACATCAAATTCAGTGTTTTGGCGATATCTCAGTTCTTTGTGGACCGATTTTGATAAAATTTTACAGAGTGCTTTGGGAAACTATTTCCTACAATCTGTTATATAACATTTTATCACTTGTTATTTAAAAGTGTGTTTCAATCAAAAATTTTTAAATTTTCGTCTAATTTTTGGTATTTTTCCGATATTTTCGGTGTTTATAAACCGATTTTAATGAAATTTAATAGCGTTCATTGCGGGAGAATTTCCTAAAATTTATAAATTTATATATATATAATATATAATTTATGTAAGTCCATCCTCCAGGGGCTTCAGAAACTTGATTTCAACAGACAGACAGACGGACAGACAGACAGACAGACGGACATCGCTTAATCGATTCTCCTTCCGATTCTGAGTCGATCGGTATAATTTGTATGGGGTCTACGATCACTAATAAAAAATAATACCCTTTCACCTATTGGTGAAGGGTATAAAAAATTAATCTTGGTGTCAAATAACAACATAAATGGTTTTTACTCAAAATTTAATCAAAATAATAACATTAATGGTTTTTAATCAAAATTTGCTGAAAAAGTGCCAAAAAAATATTGGGTAATTTTTGACCCCATGTCTAAAGAGGGTTAAGATATTTTTTTTTATAAAAAGGACTTTGTTTTAGTGTAAAATAATTACTTTTAAGTATATTTATTAAAATTCAGTAATAAATTAATAACATATTACATATTTAAAAAATAAAAAAAAATACAAAAAATCAAATTTTTCATTTTTGTCTCCGGAAAAAAAGGGTTAAGCTTACCCAATTTTAAAAACAGAGAACCTGCTTATATTTTCCATAGTATGGATAATTTTATTTCATATAAACATTATTAAAATTGAACATAAATAAGATTTATGAAGCATTTACTCAAATTATGTGCAAAAAATTACTTTTTTGCGAAATTCGTCGAATTTGAACACAAGGTACGGGAAAATGGTTTGAGATATCGACCTCAATTTTTTTGAGTTTTATTGTCTTTTTTATCTTTTTTAACACACCGATGAGAGAAATTCAAATTTGTAATATTTGTTTAACAAATTTTTCAAAAAATTAAAAAATGCGTTTTGAAACCCACCTGAGAAAAATTACCCATGTTCGATTATGAAAAAAACTACGTAAATATTGTTATATTTTAACAAAATTAAACTATGAAGTACATACAAGTCTTAAAATGATAAATCATGTCTTGTTTTGCGAGCTTTTGTCCAAAGTAGTTTTTTCTATCTTATCTTTTCTCTTTAAAATAAATCGTAAATGGACGAAATGTAGCAAAAACTGCAAATACTCTCAGTTTTCCCCATACAAATGGACTCAAAAACTTTGGGCCCGTTGCGTGGGCTCGTATCCTAAAAATAAATCAATAATATTTTGCACACTTCCGATTGACATAATTTGGCGATATAATTTCACTATTAGAAGTCGATCAGAGACAAAAGTCAAAAAACGACCCACCCTAATATACATGTTTTCTGATTAAAAGAAAACGACAAATCAGAAAACGGTCGCGGTTCTAAAAAGTTCGTAAATATGCAATTTTAGTAAACCGTTGAGACCCTTTTCAATAATTTTTGGTAAATATTATTCCATCTTATTATGGATATAAAGGAAGTTCTTGGTTAGTTATCTTAAATTTTAAGGTTAGCGAACCGATTTGTATTTTTTGTCAACAATATTTGACAGTGATTGTTTCGTCAATCTATAGTAGCCTTAGAATCTTAAGGTAGGTATCGGAAAAGTACTTGAATTTTTGTAATATAAATGTTATTGGACTAATTGAGATGAATACTTGCCTAGGTATCAAGGCTATAAGATGTAAACAAGTTCTAGTTGAAGATGTATATTTTACATATCCATTTTTAATGTGCATATAACAGGACTATATTAGATAGTAAGTGGTTCACCAAGTTTATCTACCAAGTAAGTGTATCGATTTAGATGAGTTCTTCATGAACAATATTTGGAAGATGTCTTTTATCGAACTATTTTAGAGTAGTCTCGTAATTGAATATATTATACGAATATTTTGCTTAAACAACTATTAGTTTTAGATGTATATGCAAATAGACTTGCCTAAGGCTGTCAATTTGACTAAATTATTTTCTGTGTAAATCCTAAAAAACCAACCCTCATTTCTATATAAAACACTACAATACGACAATTTAATACAAATGAAGTCGCAAAAGTTCTATTGTTTATTATTAAGAAATGGTATTTAGATTCTGATCTCTTGGCGATATCTCCATTGTAATGAGTTGTATCAGAACTGTTGTATTTAATGTAAAAAAACTTAGGTGTATTTAATGTAAATTTAATGTAAAACAAGTGCTATGTTCGGCTATGCCGAACCTTAAATACCCTTCACCAATAGTGTTACAAAAGTAAAGTGCAGAGTGGAAAGAGTTGTTGGTCAATTTCTGAAGACTGATTTAGGTGAATCCTACAAAAATACTAATATATGTATATTGATTTTCTAATCTGAAAAAGTTTCAAATCTCTATAATTAACACGCCTCATACATGTAATTTTTAGGCTATATATGAATAATACTTTAATTAGTGAAAAACCTTGTTTTATATTGGGTCTACATTTTGGAGGTAGATTGAAATACAAACAATTTCAGAAATTACACTACATTTTAACATTTCGCACCTTGAGAGAGGTCGTATTTAAATGCATATATCTTTAAAATAAGAGGACCGATTAAATGGTTGCTTTAATGAGAATATTTAGCGGACATATTTAGATTAGACTTTTGGCAGCAACACTTACGTAAGATACTAATAAAGACCATCATAATGTGCAAAACTCACTTATTTAAGACATATTTCGGTATGCTGAAATCAAGTTTGATGAGCTTCTAGATGACATACCGACATAACTTATATGCATAGGTATTAGATGTTAATAGTGTTCTACGAAGTACACTATTAAATTTCAACATATAGTTCTACTTACAACTGAGATATAGCCAAACACCAGGGATATCGCCAAAATTAAAAATTCGATGAGAATTAAAATTTTTGTTAATACAGTGGACGTCCAATAGTACGAATTATATAATGTCAGGCCTTTTCGTACTATTGGAAAATTCGTACTATTGGACAAAAGTTTTACCTTATTTTATATAAAATAAAACATATTCGGATAGTTTAATTTAAATTATATTTTTATTAAAAACAAAACAAAGTAAAAAAAACTTTAAAAAATATGCAAATTCATATTAAATCAATAAGTGCGAAAGCATACATGTGTTCATATGTATGTAAATAAACATTAAAAGAATGTACGTATAAAATATATTTGTCATTATATTTGTTGGTTAAGAAAATCAGTCATTAAGCATTGGCGTGTTTTGCTTTGCAATTTAATTTCTACCGCCTTTTCTTGAATGGATCTTAATAGAAGTGTTTGGGAAACTTCAATATTGTTTTCAACAGCCCATTGAATACATGTATCAAAATTTTATTGCATCTTCATGTTTGATTTTGGCAACGGATTCGAAGGAACTACAATTTGGTCATTCTCGCTATCATTATCTTCCTCAATTTCTTCATGTCTGTCGTCAATATTCCAATTTTCCATATCATCATACTCAAAGTTAGAATGTGGAAAATTTTCATTAAGCAAATTTAAACAATGATTGACTGTACGCATTTCCTCTCAGTGATGAAAGAGGAAGATCATCTTCATCATCAAAATCGCCATTACCTAAAATATTTCTCCAACATTTTTTTAGCATTTCAGCAGATAGTTTCTCCCAAGACACTGCAACTAAAGATACTGCTTCAAATAAATCTATCTTTTTGAGAGATCCTGTAAAGTCTTCAGATGAGGCCGTAATTTTTGATAGCAAACTGCTGCGATAATTAAGCTTCAAAAGTCTGATCGCGTTCTGATCCATCGGTTGTATTAATGGGGTCACATTGGGTGGCATATAGTTTTGTTGTTGAATCTAAAATAAAACGAATCTTTCCGTTGTTTGTTTCAGACTGATTTTTTATTTATTCATTTTACTTAAGCAAAGCTTAAAAGAGTCAACTATGGAATCTGCTTAGATAGCAGATCCCACGTTCAGTTGTACAAAATTCTATTTAAATAATATTATTGTACAAAGTAAGGTTTCAACTTAAAATTCTTAAATTACATACTCTATGCATGCATACGGATGCATAGAGCAGACCTCTAAAATAGTAAAGTCTTATTTTAGTGTCTAATTCTAGTGTTTAATGGCCTATATGACTCCTCCATCCCCAGATTCAACGGTCTCCGCTGAATAAGAGGTTGTGGAGTGTTTATTTCAATGTTTACATTTGCATTCTTATTCTAATTCTTAAAAGTAAGTAGATATTATTATTTTTTTTCTTTTCTTCTTTTTTTTTATTTAAAACTTTATCGATTTTTGGCAAAAGATTAAAATTGGTTGTTTTGTTATTATCATTACTATGCATACATTTATATTTTATTGTTTTTCAGTATATTAGTCTACATAAAAAGTTGTCAGTTCCCAAGAGAAAATGAACATTTTTATTATTTTTCTTCTTTTCGTAAAAACTTAAATAATTTTCCCCTTCACAGAGATTCAAAATCAAAACTTCCCCTGTCCTCATAAAGGCAAATATGTTTATATATTTTTTTTTATTCAAAACAATAAAGTGCAAAGACACAATTTATTTGGTGTCCCATATAGCTCCTCCATTCCCAGATTCAATGGTTTCTGAAAAATTAGAGTTTGTGGGGGGAGCTTTAAATTCAATGTTCATATCAATTCCTTGATTCCTTTTCCAACATCTTTTGCAGACCAAATACATTACAACAATTAGTATTATCAAAATGATTAACGATATATTTAGGCCGTAAGATACATTTTTGTGATATGTTAATTCCTCGATTTGCTTTATATTTTGAAATTGGTTAAACTCAATTTTCTCAAAGGTAAGTTTTTCTTGGAATACTGTCCCTATCATATCATTACTTGGGTAAATAAATTTTTCGTTTACAATAGTATTTTCATTTACAAAAGTTTTGTTCAATAACTTGAGTTCACAATCACTAAAATTAATGAGATTATTTTTATTTAGTATAATATTTCTGTGGTCACAATTTTGAGTAAGTCTGAGATTAAATGCATTTTTTATTAAAACAAGATCGTCATCAATAGCGACGATGATTGTTTTGTTATTGAACACCAATCTGCAATTTCCTTCCACAACACAGTTTTTACTTTCTACAAGATCGGTTGACAGTACGTTTTCTTTGTATGAGAAGGTCATGTTCCTAACTGTAATTACTAACTCGGGGTTTTCCTCAATTTCAAGATACCTATCATTTGGCAGTGGTGTTATAAGTTTCAAATCTGTCAGCAAAAAGTCTTTAGGGATTTTTATTGCAATAATGAGTGAATTATTCTTATAAGTCATTACTCCCATCTTTAAAAATTTTAATTTGAAATAATCGATGTTAAATTTTTCAATTTCCTCGGGTGTCAGTATACCCGGGTGTACTATATTTCCTTTAGCTGCTGCTATATTCTCCTGAATTTGCGTTATTTTGCTTTCAAAGTTTTTCAATTTAAGCATTTGATCAGTGTAAAGAAGTTTTCTAACTATTTCGTTGTTACGTTTTTTAATTTCTGCAAAAGTACCATTTATTTTAATTCTGTCAGTCTCTATAGCCCCTCGTATAATTTCCATGGAGTCGTTGAAGTGTGTGTTAATTGTGATTTGCTTATTCATTGCATCTATGGCATTGTGACCATTAACTTCAGCGTATTTCAGGTGTTGTAAAATTTCTTCTCTATCAGTGTCGTCCATCAGTCCGAACATCCATTTATAAACATTTCCTATACCGTTAATTAATCCTCTTTTTTTCTACCAAATTCGAAAGGTATTAAGGTTTTAATTTTCGCCCCAATAATACAGATTTCTTTTCTTAAAATTTCTCTGTTGTCAATATCTATTTCTTCTATATTTTTGGCTATCTGTTCAATTATGCCCAAGTATTCGGTAGGGTATATAATATGTACAACTGTGTTTGTTGTATTAGGGATTTCTACTTGTTTTACCTGCAGCATCGCGTAACCTGAATTCTCCTCAGCCTTCTCGACTCTTAGAAATGCTCGGACCTTCGTCAGTAGGATCATTATCACGATCTTCATTGTTGTTCTCCTGGAATTGATATTTACGTTTTACTTGAGTTTTGTAGACTTTTTTAAATTTATTGTCCCTAGACAGCAAATAGTTGTCTTCCATTCTATAGTTCTCTAGTTTCTTATATCTAGGCTGTGTCTTGCTTACTCTATAATTTTTTACGAATTCATTTGCAAAATTGAAGTCATTTACTTTTCCCTGTTTCCTATTAATTGCATTCATCCTTTCTATTTTTTATTTGTTTAGTTTCTCTGATAGTTCTTTAAGAGATTCCCTATATATAGTATTATTTATAAAATCAATTGGTTTCATCTTTGTTGTGGAATGAATTGTGTTGTTATAAGCGATTATTGCTTTCGAGACCTTTTCTTGTAAGTTGTCTTTATTGTTTTCGTCCGCATTAAACAACCTAATATGTTCGTTCAAAGTCAAATGCAATCTCTCGATATCTGCGTTGCCTGTTTTATTATAAGTCGTTGTAAAGTGAACTTTAATACCATATCCTTTTAAAAACTCCTTAATCGCCGCGACATCCAGTTCATTGTCCGTAATTATTGTTTCCGGCTTACCCAAATACTGAAAACGCATTTTCAAAGCCTCAACGATTGATAACCATGTTCTATCCTTAAGATGATGCGCCGTCGCATACTTAGTAAATCTATCGATTCCAGTCAGAAACATTACTCCTCTTTGTGGGTACCATATATCGACTTGAATTCAGTGAGTGCCTAATGGGATTTCTGTCATATTTTGCCCTATTGCAAATTTCGCAATTATTAATATACTTTTGTATAACTTTCTGCAAGTTCGGATAGAAGAATTTTTTCTTTACTTCCGCGAAAATTTCGCCTATTCCTCTATGATTGTTCTCAAAATGTAATGTCTCTATTATTTGTAGAATTTCGCCTTCATCGGTTATATCCTTCATTGGCATATTTGTTCTCTGTATTCTTAAATTCTTATATCTAATAAAGTACTTTGTATACATCTCTTGAAATTTCATAAAGAGGTCGTTGTCGGCACAGAACATGACCAACAAAGCTCTCTGTGGTAGTCTTTCCTTCATCGTCTCCAGAAGGTCTTCTTCTGATATTACTGTCCACGTTTCTCTTATTTTCCCTCTATATATAATTTTCTTGCTGAATGTTTTCCTTTCTCCTTTTTTCAAGATAAGTTGGTTCTTGAATATGGTCCGTCCTTACCGAAAAATGTCTACCAAATAAATAGGGTCTAAAATACTTTGTTGCCCAAACTATAGCCAAGAGTTCTTTTTCTATAGTGCTATAGTTTTTTTCATGGCCATTGAGGGATCGACTAGCATAACAGATAATTTTATCGTTCTGCATCAACGCCGCCCCCAAAGCAAAATCACTAGCATCTGTCACCAATGTGAATTTCTTCGAGAAATCGGGGTGTACCAAGATATGATCCGACTTAATAAGTGTTTTTAATTTCTCGAACGCGTCTTTATAATCTTTATCTTTTGGATTAATTTTGGCTCCCTTCTTCAAGCATTTTACAAGAGAAAATGCTACCTTTGAGTAATCCCTTATAAACCTTCTATAATAGCCCGTAATTCCCAAAAAAGATTTAATTTCCTTTTGATTCTTTGGTAGGGGAATTTTATCTATAGCTTCTATTTTTTTTGGATTTGGTTTTATTCCGTCACACGTAACCAGATGTCCTAAGAACTCTGTTTGCTGTTTTAAGAAGCTGCATTTGCTTAGTTGGACCTTTAAATTTGTTTTCTGCAAACATCGTTATACTTTAGTCAGGGACTCCAAATGCTCCTCCACACTCGTAGAGAACACTAGAATATCGTCTAAGTACACTAAACAGATTTCACCGATATATTCCCTCAAGACTTCATTCATTAATCTTTGAAAGGTTGAGGGTGCATTCTTCAGGCCGAAAGGCATTCGCAAAAATTCGTAATGCCCACTAGCGGTTGAAAAAGCTGTTTTATGGATGTCTTTCTCATCCATTTCTATCTGGTGAAACCCTTGTGTGAGATCAAGGGTTGTAAAATATTGACATCTTCCCAACTTGTCAAATATATCATCAATATTTGGAATTGGGAATCTGTCTTCAATGGTTACACTGTTCAGTTTCCTATAATCTATTACCAGACGCCACTTCTGGACATCTGGCGCATTTGTCTTTTTCGGCACGATCCAAACAGGACTGTTATAAGGACTGGAAGATTCTCTTATAATTCCCTGTCTTAACATTTCTTCAATCTGTCGATTAATTTCATCTTTGTGTATTTCCGGGTATCTGTATAATTTCGAGCAAACGGAATTTCGTTTCGTGTATTTATTTTGTGTTTTATTTTACCTGTAAATGTCAAATTCTCATTGTCTCTATAGAACGTTTTATTATGTATTTTAAGTATCGTCAACAATTTATTTCTATCCAGTGTATTCAAGTGCGACAGGTCCAAGTCAGATATGGAATTTGTCTCGCTAAATTCTACTTCGTTATTGAGGATTGCGACAACGTTCTTATTGATACACATAGTTTTATAATCCTCTTCGCTTCTATTAAGGTAAATAGGGATACATGTTGCTTTTGTTTTAATACATCTGTTTCCATAATCTACAACACAATCAAGATCTGCCAAAATATTATTTCCTATTAACCCATCGAATTTATCATTAAAATTGAACTCTAAAAATTCGCAATTATAATCTGAACTAAACTCATCAAATATGGGGAATTTACAAAGCTTAGTTACTTTGAATTCTCCCATGGCTCTTAAATTTACATTGACATCACGTTTCCATTTCGGATTACAAAGATTTTCGTTTATTATACTGAATTCTGCTCCAGTATCTATAATGAAACGTAACGTCTTACCCGGTTTTGCTATAATTATATAGGGAAGTTGTTTGGGTCTACACCACGAAAATTTACGTTTGAGTTTCCGATGTCCATCGGTTCCTCATTTCTACGCGAATGGCGCGTGTTCCTGGTTTGATTCGACTGTCGTACCAAATCGAATCTCTGTGCACCATTCAATCTATTGTCGTTTTGATAATTACTTCTAGTAGTATTACTATTATTAGTATTATTGCTACCAAAATATCGGTTGTTACTACTGTTATAATTATTATTACGATTGGCATTGCAGTGAGAACTTCTATTTATAGAATGTGTGTTTTCTATGTCATTACTAAAATTTGTCCTATAAGGTGATCTCGTGTTTTCATTCCTTTGTATGTTCCCAAAGGACGTATAGTTCGGGTGCCTAGCTTACAGAATAATTTTGAAAGCTGCTTCTAAGGTCTGTGGGTTTCTAGCGAAAATTATGGTTTTTGTCGATTTAGGTAAGTGGTCCTTAAAAACTTCCAATGAAATTCTGTTTATTTCGTCAGCAGAAAAACCCTCTTCAGCATGCGTCATTCTCCTGTTATCTAGCCTATTTCTAATATTATTTATGCTGTAGTAATACTTCTCAATTGTTGCGTCCAACTTCCAGGTTTTTAGTTTGTCAAATAATTCCCTACTTGTTTCTCTTTCCCCAAAGTCATTTATAAGAATCTCCTTCAACACCTCCCAAGTTCCTACCACTCCATACCTATGTATTGCTTCTCTTGTCTTTCCCACGCATCTGTTTTTTACATATCCAAACAGGATATTTCTGTTGTTTTCCTCAAATGTCGAGATAGATGGTAGCAAGGCTTCGACCTGCTCCAAAAAATCGGGCAGTTGGCTCTGTTCCTTCCCATCGAATGTTGGGATCTCCTTGATTCAGTGGTGCAGTTCAGCACCAGGTTAAATTGTTGCACTAAATTAATTTCCATTTCAAAAAAAAAAAAACGCTATACTACGTCCTGTATCGAAACAAAATTGCAAACTGGTCTTTCTTTTCTTTTATCACACAAAGAGAAAAAAAATTAACTAATTCTCCATTTATTTGTCAAAATTGAGACCAATCTATAAATTATTTACCATTTAAGCACATAATATCAAAAGATACGCACTATTTATTAAACAATGTATAAAAATAAATTAATCTTATTTACTCTGTTACTATCCTGGTGTCCGTTATTTTCTCGTCTTCAGGGTTATTGATCCTCCTTATTGTTTAAGATCCTTGCTATTAATATTATGTTGCAGACTCTTTTGTTGATACTCTGCCGTTGTTTTTCCCCTTTTTCTTTTTTTTTTAGACTTTGTTGTTGATGTTATACTGCAAACTTCATGGTTTTTGTTGACACTCTTCGTATTGATTTTGTTGTATAGTTTTGGCAAGTTACATATATATTAATATTGTTTACCACTATAGTTTTTCTCTAATCTTGCTGATATTGTCAGGATTTTAATTTTTTAATTTAATTTTTTAATTTTAATTTTTTTTTCTTATTGTTATATTTTCTAATCTTTTCTGTTCCTTATCTTTCCAATGTTTTTATGTTTTAAATTTTTCCTTTTACGCAATTTAATTTATTTACTTTATGTTTAACTTTTTTATTTAATTTCATTTATTTAGTAAGTTCAACTTTTTAAAGTTTTTATAATGTTAATTATAAATTAATTAATATTAATTTTATTCACTTCAATTCCACTTTTTCTTTAGTTAATTCTTTATAGAAGATCCTTCTTCGGTTTCTTCTTTTTTCTTTTATCCTCGTCGCCAGTTTTGTTGTTGAATCTAAAATAAAACGAATCTTTCCGTTGTTTGTTTCAGACTGATTTTTTATTTATTCATTTTACTTAAGCAAAGCTTAAAAGAGTCAACTGTGGAATCTGCTTAGATAGCAGATCCCACGTTCAGTTGTACAAAATTCTATTTAAACAATATTCTTAACTGTGGAATCTGCTTAGACGTTCTATTGTACAAAGTAAAGTTTCAACTTAAAACAAAATTCTTAAATTACATACTCTATGCATGCATACGGATGCATAGAGCAGACCTCTAAAATAGTAAAGTCTTATTCTAGTGTCTAATTCTAGTGTTTAATGGCCTATATGACTTTATACACAACCCAAATTTTTCCATCTTTAGTTAGGTGTACCAATTCTTCAGCAGGTGGGTGACTTGGAGCATTATCGATCAAGAGAAGCGCTTTTATGGGGAGGCCTTTGGTTTTTAAAAAACTTTCCACCTGTAAATGTTAATAGATAGACTCCAAACAAAATTTAGTTTAATAACAACTCACCTCTGGAACAAAAATTGTAAAAAAACAATTTTTAAAAAGAGATGAATTCATCCAGGAAGACTTTGAGTTTCCATAAGCAACCGGCAAATTTTTATTACGAAAGCATCTTGGTTTTTGGGCTTTTCCAATCACAAAAGGCTTAATCGTTTTTGTTCCTTCCGCATTCGCGCAAACTAAAAACGTTATTCTCTCCTTTGAAAGTTTTCTTTCAGGTGCAGAATTTTCGCCTTGATGTACATACGTTTTATCCGGCAACATTTTCCAATAAAGTGCGGATTCATCTGCATTAAATATCGCTTCATTTCAATAAGGAGCCACAAGTTCCTTTGAAGACGATAGCTTTTCACCAGATTCTTTCAGTAGTCTTATACCATAGCATTTTTAAAATTTCGTAAGCCAGCCATCACTGGCACAAAAGTCTCCTTTATAAAATTTTCCATGAAATTCCAAAGCTTTAGATTTTAATTGGTTGCTCCCTACTGGAATATGAGCTCTTCTTTGAGATAAAAACCACTCGTACAGTGCATCTTCCATTTTTTTTAATTCCCCAGTTGCTATCCTGTAGCGGGATTTTTTTGCACCTGTTGCAGCTAAAAGCTTTGCCTTCTGCTTTCTTATAGTGCAAATGGTTGACTTGGATAACCCATACTTGTTACAAATTTCATATAGAGATTTTCCACCTTCACTGTTTTCTATAATTTTTAGTTTATTTTCCAAAGAAATTTTTTTCTTTTTGACTTCTTTTACTTTAAACATCTCGTGTTCATCAAATGTAATACACGCGACACAAAACTCTTGCTATCACTATTAAATTCCGCAACAACTAATTATTTATGTACATACATACATTATTCAAATTTGGCAGTTGATCGCAAAAAGGAACAAAAAAACCAAAAAATATAAAAAATTACTCAATCGTATTCTCTCAAAAACTACCGTTATTCGTACTATCGAATATAAAAAAATTTTGTATTCGTACTATAGAACTGACAATGCAACAAAATTGCCATTCGTACTATTGGACATTTGTAGAAACGAAGGTACGTATTATTGGACGTCCACTGTAACTGTATTTTTCAAAACAACCATGTTTTTCAAAAAAAGCTTTTTGCGCTGTATATCAAATTTTAAGAAATCATTAAACGCAACACACTATTGAATTTCATCAAAATCGGTAGATCAGGAACTGAGATATCGCCAATGCAAAATATGTCGATGTACGCAAGTTGGCATATTTCAGAAAAAAATTTTTAAAAAACAATATTTTAAAAAAATCTAATTATATATCAGATTTTAGAAAATACTCCATTGCAGCATGCTATTAAATTTTATCAAAATCGGTCTATAAACACCAGAGATATCGCCAAAATTCAAAATTGGATGAGAATAAAATTTTTTTTTAAACTGTATTTTTTAAAAACATTTTTTAAAATTCATCATCGAAGTTTAGTATTTTAGCGTGCTGAGTAGGGAAATTTCCTAAAATCTGGTGTATAATTCGTCTGGGTACACCCAGCAGGAGCTCCACAAACTTGATTTCAACAGACAGACAGACAGACGGACAGACAGGCAGACATGGCTAAATCGACTCTCCTCCGATTCTGAGTCGATCGGTTTAATTTTTATGGGGTCTAAGACGAATAATGAAAAAATTACAAACTGAATGACAAACTTATAATACCCTTTCACCTATTGGTGAAGGGTATAAAAACGAACTAACTTAAAAAAGTAAAAAAAATTAAAAAAAATCAGAAATTTGTGATACATCGGTTTTAGTGTTTTCGAGGTATTCCAGGTGTTTGTGGACCGGTTTCCTAAAATCTGATATGTAATTATACATCAATATATTTCCCTTACAATGCTCAAAAGTCAGACCATTTATTAAAGATATACGAGTATAAAATGTCTCCGTCTGCTGAAATCAGTTTTGTAAAACTCCTAGAAAATACACCGGCATGAATTATATAGTAGATTTTAGGACTTACTCCCGCAATAAACACTATTAAATTTCATTAAAATCGGTCCATAAACACCTGAACCATTGCAAAAAAATCAAATAAAGTTTTCTCAAAAATTATGAATTTGGCAATTTGCAATACGATTTGCAAATCGATTTAACTATTTTAACCATATCTTAGATGTTTATTGACCAATATTAATGAAATTCAATAGCGTGCTTCGCGGAAGACTGATTTATAAATTGTGTAGGTCGATCGTCAAGGAAAATTGTATTCCTTATTTTTCGATTGTATTTTTTAAACAAATGAGCACTTTCGGTAATCAAATGTAGTGTTTTGGCGATTTTTAACACAGAACTTCGAGGGAGGATTTCCTGTAGTATGATATATAATTTATGAAGGCTTGTCTATCATGAGTATGGTTTATCTTTTATTTATGAAATGTACTTTTCAATGAAAAATTGTATATGTCACGCATAAATTTTGGTATTTTGGCGATATCTCAGGTTATTTTTGACCGATTTTGATGAAATTTAATAGCGTGTTGCGTAGGAAAATTTCATAAAATCTGAAATACAATTTAGATTTCAACAGACAGACAGACGGTCATCATTAATCGATTCTCCTGCCGATTCTGAGTCGATCGGTATAAATTTTTGGGGTCTGCGACAAATAATGGTATTCACATAATTACCATTATGTGAATACCAGCCGGTGCACAGTGGTTTACGGACGCTTTTTTTGGAAATAATTCTGTAACTTTTGAACGACTAAAGATATTTGAATGAAATTTGGTAGTCAAGGAGTATTCGAGTTATTTTTCAAAAGCACTGGTCCATAAGAAGTCGGGAGAGTGATTGATGGACCTTCAAAGTTGGTCCCCTCGGGTGTTCGACTTTTTTAAAAACTCGCCAAAAATCCATTTATGGTTGGATTGAAAAGAAATTTTAAACTTAAGTTGCTCTTAAGAAGATCTACAAAAAATACGCTTACAGGAGTAGGTTATCTTCCGCCAAAAATGGCAATTTGTAAAAAAAAAAAATTATAATATTTATATATTCTGACATATCTGTTATTGACTAAAAAAGTTTTTTATGAAACGCGCTGCAAATAGAATCAGTGTTGCCATATTTGTAAAAAAATCATTTTTTCAAACCCCTTTTTCCCGAGTTGAGAATTTGGGAATTTTTCAGTTAAAATTGTAAATTTTTTAAGTTTATTGCTTTTAAATCTTATTGGTCCACAAACTACAAAATTTCATTGTGATATCTTTATCCATGTCATTTCTACAAAATATCAAATATTGAAATTATTTTCCTTAAAAAAGTAGAAAAGTAATATTTTTTTGTTTTACGATACAACGTTTAAAAAGATTAACTCACTAAAAAAATATTATTACTTAGTGTTCATCTCCTGGTCTTTCCCGATTTAATGATACTAAACACGTATATCAAGCTGTAATACATAGCCTTTAAAAGCTCTGAAAACTTTGCCTCCCATAGCATTTTTAAGCTAAATATTGGAGTATTGGAGAGTAATGTGTGCAAATAAAGTTAATGTTGCACAGTGGTATTAACTCTGCAATTTCTAAACTATTAGACGGATTTTTACAAAATTTGGAACGTCAAGAGAAAAGGGTGTGAGGCTTTTAGATCAATGTTTAAAAACGTATTTGTCGGTAGCACAATGGGTCTAATTTGTCTACCTCGGGTATATAGAACCTCTGGGTCCGTATAACTTTCGCCAATTGAATCCGTTCTAAAAGATTTTTACATTTTCAAAAACTCCTTAAAAAAATTAAGAAAAAAATGTTTGCTGTACTACCTTATCTCTTAAGTTTTAAGAGATATTTGACTCCATAAAATTTTAATATAATTTTTAAACATTACTTTGTAATTTTTCGCAAAAATCTCTAAACCCAAACAAGGTATTACTACCATTCTTGGACACAGTATGGACCTGTATATGTGAAAATCAGAAATGTAAATTTCGGAACAAGTTCTGAAATTTAAATTTTTTAATACAGAAGAGTACGCTTTTCGTAAATTTGAGTTTTTTTTTAGAAAAGCGGAGCGTGTGACCCGATTTGTAGCCGGGATCTATAAATTTTTGCACAGACCTTAAGAACATTATACTTAATACAATTTTGTTAAGAAAAGTTTTGAGATAAAATAAGCATTTTTTTACAGTCACAAAAAACACAAGTTTCGTTAAAAAACGGCTGATTTTCGACTACCACTGGTTGTAGGGTGCATGTCCAAAATTTTTAGAAATATAGTTTATACTGATCCCTCAAGTCAAGTCTTAAAAATCTAAAAAACGGATTGAGTCTTTTGAAAAATTTTTCAAAAATATTGAAAAAATAATATTACTTTTGTATACCCTTCACCAATAGGTGAAAGGGTATTATAAGTTTGTGATTCCGTTTGTCAGTATCGTCCGTCAGTATCGGGAGGAGAATCGATTAAGCGATGTCCGTCTGTCTGTCTGTCCGTCTGTTGAAATCAAGTTTCTGAAGCCCCTGGAGGATAAACCTACATATATTATATATCAGATTTTATGAAATTCTCTCGCAATGAACGCTATCAAATCGGTTTATAAACACCGAAAATATCGAAAAATATATCAAAAATTAGACGAAAATTTTAAAATTTTTGATTGAAACACACTTTTAAATAACAAGAGAAAAAGGATACTTCTGGTGTAGGAAATGGTTCCCCAAAGCACTCTGTAAAATTTTATCAAAATTGGTCCATAAACCACTGAGATATCGCCAAAACACTAAATTTTAAGTATTGCAAATTGCCCAAAGTACGCATTAGAGAATGTTTGTTGAAAAATGAAATGCAGAAATAGGAAAAACCATCCTCCTTTAGCACGGACATACATCAGAATTTATATCAGAATTTAGGAAATTCTAACGCCAAGCACGTTATTAAATTTTATCAAATCTGATTTTAGCAGACAGACACACTGCATTTATCCTAATTTTGTGCCTGACTTTTGAACATTATGATAACATTTGAGAATATATTATATATCAAATTATAGGTAATCTTCCTAGGAAGTACAAAAATGCAGCTAAGTACATGATATCCGTTCAAAACCTACATATTTATGTATGTATCTCACATATCAACGAAAATTTAAATTTTTTAATTGCAATTGGGAAAAATCCGTTCACGTTTGACAATTGCTTCCGTATAACTTCGCCTGAGGCAATCTCTCAGTAGCTAATAAATGACAAATTATAATAGATACGATTATGACATTTAGTATAAAGACGTTGTACAATATCGTTATTTAGGGCGATAGCTCCTAAAATAAATTTTCTAGAGGGACAACATTTGACAAAAGTATTTCTGATCTCTTGAAAAGTTAGGTATTAAAAATGATTTAGCTCGGTTCACATTTAGTGAAATCTCCCATGTAGCCCCGACCGGGAATCACTTTAATGCTGATACATTAAATCACATTATAATTGCACAAAGAATTAGACCAAAACTTTCCACACATCCATCGGACAGATCGAAAGAACAATACATTATTATTGATGAAGTATTCATCTTAATTAGTTAACTAACTTCAGATTAATAAGTAAAGCTTTATATTTCACATATGTATCTAAAACTAAGAGTGTACACCCTATAATTCTAAGGCTTGTATATATGGACAATCATTGTTAAAGCTTTGACCTAAATCGGTCCGCTAACTTGAGAGTTTTACATAACTAATCAAGAACTTTTACTAGTTGGATAATTCGTACGAATTAAAGTACACAACCCTCACTGGGCACTGTGTTTTTGGGTTGCATGGCAGAATACTTAATCTTCATTAAATCGATGTGCTCTTGCAAATCTAAGGGCATCTACATTTTGAAGCATCTTTTATTAAGTGTTTGTAAAATAGACACATATATCTAAGGTACTGGCTGGCTTAATTAAGCATTCTCTATCTGCCCAACATAACTTTTGGGCCCATAACTATTCTAGATGATGACCACCGAAAAGCTTTTCGTTTTCCGACTTTTAATTTTAAAGACTCTTTGCATATAATACTAGCATAACTAAATATTGCTAGGAATTACATTTAGTATGAACAAAAGTAAATTAATATACATATCAAGCATTTGTGTGGGGCTCAACTAAGTCAGTAATCAGAAGCTAAATAATTATCAATATATTCTTACGATTTTGTACTTTACTTTTGGAACACCATTGGTGAAGGGTATCCAAGATTCTGCAAAGCCAAATATACCACTCTTACTTGTTTTTTTTATTAATTTTTCACGCTTTTTTTGGTACACAAACTTTGAAGAATTTTTCTGTGTTATTACATAATAAAAAAGTT
This sequence comes from Stomorhina lunata, assembly GCA_933228675.1. NCBI lineage: Eukaryota > Metazoa > Arthropoda > Insecta > Diptera > Rhiniidae > Stomorhina > Stomorhina lunata. The sequence goes on from CAKOFX010000020.1 coordinate 59,674, forward strand.
TTTTCTTTGCAGAATTGTTTAAAAAATTTTATGGGCAAAAAAAAAAAAAGATTTATGGGCCAAAAAAGGCCAGAAGACATGCCATAAAACGCAAACAAAAAAAATTGGATCCATATATCTCTTAAACTATAAGAGATAAGGTAGTACAGTAAACATGGTTTTTCTTAATTTTTTTAAGGAGTTTTCGAAAATGTAAAAGTCTTTTAGAACGGAATCAATTGGCGAAAGTTATACGGACCCAGAGGTTCTATATACCCTAGGAATGCAAACAGACCCACTGTAGAGCCCACTGTGCTACCGACAAATACGTTTTTAAACATTGATCTAAAAGCCTCACACCTCTTCTCTTGACGTTCCAAATTTTGTCCAAATCCGTCTAGTAGTTTAGAAACTGCAGAGTTAATACCACTGTGCACCATTAACTTTATTTGCACACATTACTCTCCAATACTCCAAAGTTTTCAGAGCTTTTAAAGGCTATTTATTACAGC